>NCQV01107980.1:0-15110 GCA_002740545.1 Lophocereus schottii | reverse complement strand
CTAATTTTTTATGGGTTTTTGGAATTTTTCAAGAAATGAACTAAATATATCACAACTAACAATGGATAAACAAAGTAACTCAGTGCATAAGCAACTAATAAGAACAAAACTAAGAAAAAAAATGTTCAAACTGAGGGAAGCATAAACTTGCCACTTTATTTTTGAGATTTTTAAAATTTTCAATTTTTTGTGGTTATCAAGTATTTCTATTTTTTTTGGGGGGGATTTTTGACTTTTCTAATTTTTTTTAAATGTTGGGAAATTTCAAGAAATGAACTAAACTAAATCATTGTTAATAATGAAATAAAGGAAGTAAATCAAGATTTATTCTACCAATAAGAAAGTAGGTAAGAAAAAGAAAATGTGGCCGAATCTCATGCTATTGTCCCCGACAACGGCGCCAAAAACTTGTTAGGTGAATTTCAATGTAAATTAAAGTACCGCAAGTATATAGCTTTCGCTATAGTACTTAAGGGTCATCCCTCAGGGATGATGGAAAAGATTATGGTCACAAAAGATTAGATTAACTAATTAATCTAAATCATTCAACAGCACTAAAACCTTCTAACTAAGAATATCATGCATTCATCACCATTCAACAAAGCATTAGAAAACTTAAATGAACTCACTAATTCAATCACCATTTAACCAAAATTAAAACCTAAAATCTAAACACTAAAACATGAACTAACACTATGAGAAAGAAAAAATTGGCCTTCTGTTCTTAATCAAAACAAATTAACTTCCAGGTTCCATTCTCATGTCCATACCAACATGAAATTTTAACCATCGCATGAATAACCATATCATTATCTTTCAGATTACCAGTAGCACAGCAGCAAGCAACAAAAGCCAAGATCGATTTATCCTACATTCCTAAGAACTAAACACCAGAATTTCAACAAATATAATCAACAAGAGTTCATTTAAAAATAACCAACGATATCAACTTAGCAACATCACCTCAACAACACAAATGAAGAGCACAAACAGATGCAGGTTACCAAATCCAGAATTTGCCGTACTGATTCAACTAAACGAAGGAATCCTAAAACTGAGCAAGGGAACATTCAACTGAAACTTATCAGGCACAAACAATCAGCCAAAATCAGAAAAATAGGGGAGGGGGATTTGAAGTCAGAAGCATATGAAACGGAGCAAGCATAGCAAACCAGAGCAAGGGGAGGCTTAAATTCAACGATCCATGGTCCAGAGAATGAGAAACATCCTTCACCCTTTGCTAAGAAAGCCAGAGACGCTATAGCCCTGTGCGTCGAGATGAAAACAAGGGAAGGGATGACTAAAATTTGCCGAAATTTACACCAAAACCTTACAAAAACAAAATAAAATTGTGAATTACAATACGAAAACATGAAATTGAAGCATAATTACATGAATTTGAAACCTAAAACCCAAACTAACATGAAACCCTAACCTCATAATCATAAAATGCATATGAAATTCAAGCGAAAACTTCAAAAATTAAAACTAAGTGAACCCTAAAAAACCTCCTAACCTTCTTTCTAGTGTCAACTAATGGTGATTTATACTCAAACGCCTTTCAATCGCTACCTTTAATTTGCAGATGAGGCGGAAGATGAAGATGATGCAACTGGTTTATGGTGCTGGTGCCCTTAGCCTGAACCCGGGCGATGGGTGAGGATGGTGGATGCACTGGCACTCAATGGTGGTGAGAGAGATGGGTTAGAGAGAGAAAAGAGATGATGAAGATGAAGATGATGGAGTAGGGGAGGGGGTCGCATTTCTCTGGTGTTAGGGGGCCTGTTTGGCCGAGAGAGGAGAGAAAAGGTAATGAAGAGAGAGAATGAGAGTTAAGGGGGGAATTAAGAGGTCACCTGACATGCACATGGGGGCTGTTTTATTTTCAATTTAATTTTCCCTTTTTTATGATGGGTCATAAAAGCAATAGGCTAAGGATTTTTGGGTCGGGTTTGAGTCAATCTGGCCCAATGCTTCATTTTCGGCATTTTTCATTAGTTTTTCTCACATTTTTGCCATAATTAATTAGTACCTACCAAACAAAATACAATCAAATACAAACCTACAAATAATAATTATAACGAGCATAAATTGGGTAAAAAAGTATCGCAAAAATGATTAATTTTTAGCACGAACACTTAAGTTTGCAAAAGTTCATAACTTCAAAAGCACCTTGATCAAGCCGCTCGGACCCGAAAACTCTATCCTTAGGGTTGGACTCAATACCCAAAAATATAGCACTAGTAGTTACAGTACCACCTATGACTATCCTAACTTTATTGCCAACAGCAGCACTATATAACTGCCTGGCCAAAAACGAACCGGGGTAAAGCTGGACACCGTCACGCATACAGGATAAAAAGTAAAACTCATACAATCTCGAGACATTCAGACCATCGTCCCGAGTAAAGAAACAACAAGCCAAGATACGTTTAGCTACTCTAATGCAAGGGTTCCTAATATGAGTGCACTTCGATGAACTACTGTTGGACCTAACACTACCCAAAAGTTTGCCACAAAATGCATTCGGATTGAATTCGTGGGGGACTTGGAGGTTCGATAAATCCATGCTAAGTGAAAGACGAATATACCATTAAAGATACCTAAGTTCAACTTGCAAAATTATCCCTGCAAATAAAATGATATGTGATTGGCTTGACTTTGAGGCTCTCTATTGGCCTCGACATGGAGTGTGCTCAGGAACTCTAGGGTCAAGTCCTTGTATGTGTGCTCTTTTATTTCTAAAAAGTGCCTATACCACCTCGTGTAAACAACCACCGAATATCATCTAACATTCCTAATCGAGCTAATAATTCTTCATCGTAATATCTCGTTGCCATAACCATGTGTTCATTCAAACAAGTATATCTAGCTACATGATCAGGATATGTTAAACCAAGGGGGTGAGGAATGTTACCTTGACCTCATGCATTGGTGGAGGTTTGGGATGTCCTTTGAGGTCGGGTTGGTGCTTGACTTAAGGATCTAATGTCCTTGATACTCCTTTATCTTTGATAGGTGCCATTGTTGCAAAATAAACCAAAACCCAAAACTAAAACCTAAATAAGAAAATTTGAAGAAGAAAAATGAAGAAATTAAGTACAAAGAAGAAGAATAAGAGAGAGAAAAAGATAGGTATAAGGGATGAGTGAAGTGAGATAAGTTTGAAGAAGAAGAAAGAGATGAAATTTGTGTGGAAATAAAAAGGTTAAGTGAAAAGGGATGATTTTGGATGAAAATGGGTGAAAAATTGAGAAGAAATGAGGTAAAAATGGAGGTTATAGCTATGGATAGGGGTGAGCAACAGACTGGACTGGGTCGGACTGGACCAACCCATTAATTAAACAGGCTGGGCTGGGTCCAGTATATTTGTTAATGGGTTGGGCTGGGCTATGGGCCAAATGAACCCGACCCGCCCATTACCACCTAAGAGGTGTTTTTGGTTAGTTAATTTTTCAATTAATGTATTTGTAATTTTTCAACCAAATTAAACTAATCCAAATTCAAAGTTAGAAAATACATAATTAAGCTAATAAACGGGTCGGGTCAAGTCGGCCCATGGGCGGTCCGCTTTTGGCCCGTTGAAAAACGGAACAAACTTACGCTAGACAACGGTGTATAATTATTATTGTTATATACAAAGTGTTGGTAATGAGCTTAACTAATTGGAACATATAAACTAGTGTGTCAATTATGTTAAAAAAATAATGGATCACTAAATAGGCCGTCAATGGGCTTGCCCAGTCCGGCCCGTTAATATGCCTTAATGGGCTTGCCCATTAATGACCCAGTCCATTATTGACCAGGCCCTTTATTACCCATATTTTAAACGGGCCGACCACTTAACCCAATGGGTACCTGGCCCGTTGCCCACCCCTAGTTATGGAGGTTTAGAGAGAGAAAATGGAGATAGAGAAAGCGAGTGTCGTGAAGAAGATGAAGTGCGAGGGAAAATGACGAGGCACTGCGGTCAAAGACCTAGACTGCGGGCCATAGCAGGTCACCGTGGTGTTTGCTGACTCTGTTGTTTTTTCTATTTTTCTGGGTTGGCACCCCACGACCGCAGTGCTGGGTACCCTGGCTGTGATTCCAAAACATTTTATTCCATAGTTTTTGTTTTCTCTCCTCTTTTTTTTTCTTCTTTCAAAACACAAAAATAGTAAAAATCAAAGCTAAGGAAGAAAAAAGGAAAAGAGCTAGGGTTGCCTCGTAAGAAGCGCTCTTTTAAGGTCAAGAGCTTGACCCTTCTTTTATGCGTGGTCCGGATCCGTAAGTGTATTTTCGTTGGCCTTATCAATAGGTTGTTCTACAAGATATGGTTTTAATCGCTGTCCAGTGACAGTGAATGCACTGGTGCACTCACTCCATATTTTAACTGCTCCATTGGGTTGAACCTTAGGGATTTGAAAATGCTCCTGACCATCGGGACTTTAGTTTGCTCGAAAATAATCTAAATCAGGAGTTGAATAATAGGACCATGTCTCCTTTCTCGAACCTCTTCTCCATGATATGTTTATCATGCCACTTTTTAGTTCACTCTTTGTAAATATACGAACTCTCATAGGCTTCCAACCTTAGCCCATCTAGCTTGTTTATTGCAAAAATCTCCGTTCCTCGGTATAACGCCCCCAAAATGCTAATGACTTGATTTATGAAAAGCCACAGTGTAAGATTTAATGATTGAACGCGCTACCGCCATCCCCAACAGGACAAGGCTAACTGAGACTACTTATTACTGTCAACTCACAATCATAAACACAAGAAACATTAAACTTAAAATACTCCAAGTCAAAAACCACAGTCATCTAACTTCAATACTATCAACATATTCATACAAACGGCCATCCTATACTCCACATTAAACATATACATTGAGAATAAACGCGTCTTCTCCTTGAGGTTGTACCCAACCTTCATGCTATGCTCAATCTACTGTGAGCAACTGATAACTCCCAAAAGGGGCTTGCTAAGTATATGTGCAGCTTTATCATCTAAAATGGAAAACACGAAAACAATTCAAAAATGTGAGCTGAAGCTCAGTACATGCATCGAAATGAACATTAAAACCTTGTTGGTGGGTACTGACTTTTTGCAATTGATTTAGTTCACAATAATGATGAAAATGAAAGTAATATAAAACTAAATTGCTCATTATTATCTGGATGTGAACCCGTTATAATGATGTGATCTGCACATAAGTTTACACTTGTCAATCCGATCAAGAGTTGGCTTGAAGCCGTGTAAGTAAATGATGGACTGACGCCCTATAGAAGATAACTAACGGGGTCACAAGTTAAATGGCAAATCACTGTATAAACGGATTCATTGATAAACTCCTTAAGAGTTAAACTTGGTAAACATGTTCTGCTTCCTGAAAATATAGGCAATGGATGTACCTTGAGTCTTCAAAAATGTCATTTAACTTGATAAATATGTTCTGACTTAATAACACTTATGCATAACGGGAAATGATAACTAGGCCGTGATGCTGCTTCATAAATGTAATTGTAGATATATGTAGTCAATAAATGATCCTTACTGACATGATTGAGTAAGTAGAAGTATGTGTAATAGAAATTAAGTAATTAAATGATATACATAACTTGGGTATTTCAATATAACTTCAAAATTGAATTAATGAAGGTAATTAAATGCAATATAGAGTAAATGAAAGTAAAATAGACCACAATGAGATAAATGAGATTCCAAAGGAAAACACCTTGAGGCTCGCTGACTTATAGCTTGAGTACACTAGATTGGCTTGATAAATACATTTTATACATTCTGAATTGAGTAAGTAATAAAGGTTTGAGGCTAAGAGAGATATATCTTAGGGTGCGGCCCTTCCCCGGACCCTGCGTGAACGCGGGATACTTGTACACCGGGCTCCCTTTTTTTTTTCAAGTTATTAATAACTTGATCAGATAAATATGGTTTCTGAGTCAAAAATTGTCCTCACTTCCCATATGTCATTTACAAGTCCATTAAATATAGTTTTTCACCCCAAATAGATTATTGATCCTAATGAAAGCTTTTAAACTTCCCAAACTTGGTACTTTCTTTGTAATATCCATACGTGATTCAAAACTCATAATTAAGCTCCCAAAATGCATGTTTCTCTTCTTTTCTTTCATAAATGAAGCTGAAAATACCAATAAAATCCATGAATATTTATTTCATAGCTATTTTAGTAAAGGAAAAGTTAATAGGGGCATAGAAATAATAACTCGTAACTTAGTCTTTCGATCTTCGATTGGGACCTAATACGCCAATATCAAAAGCTTAAGTCCCAAAAAACTTTCATTTAGAACACCAAGCATGATTCCCACCATATGGTTTCCAAAATGGGGTTAGAACAAAAGTATGTTAGTTTTAGTCTAACCTGTGCAGTTCGCTTAAAATGACCATGACTTTGTCCACAGAACTCAGACTAAGGTGATTCAAAAGGAATTTGAAAGCTAACACATTCACCTATGTACCCACTAAAAATTATAATTTCTTAATGGGCCAATTATTAATAGTTTCATCTCAAAATTACCCCTGTTTTCTACCATTTTAAGCCCTCATTGTTTTTGCTTTCTCCTCTTTTTTCACATAAATCCTCACTTGAAATCATTCCAAATCATCAAAAACATCGTCATAATCATCAATAAGACTAAAGATTACAAAATCATATGCAAAGCAATAGAAATCCATCACTTGACTTAAGCTAACTTATTCATGACAAACCCTAACCCTGACATGCTTTAGGCTCAACTGCTCCATGATCAAGTAAGGGTTTTACCTCTTTGAGAGCTTAGGAGGAGAGAGTGTGAGGTTGTTTGAGGGTTGAGAGAGCTGCCTTGGCTGGTGTGGGACTAGGGTGGCATTCGGTGTCCGCCTAGTGGCTATCTAGTGGTTGTAAAATGGGCTAGTTGCTGACAGGTGTAGGCTGGCCATGAGGTAGGGGAGAGAGAGAGAAAAGGAATATGTGTATGTGTTTTACTTGGTTAAGAATGAATGTAAAAATTACTTTGTTGATTTTAAGCCTTCAAAAATATCTTTTTGCTAATTAAAATTAGACACAAATGATAGAAATTAACTTAATTAATTGTACCAAGATTTTAAGGCCATAATTTGAGCTCAATTGAATTGGGCATAATTTAAGCCCAACGGAATTGAGCCATAATTTGTGCCCAATGAACTGGGCCAAAATAAATGAATTCGGGCCCAAGTTATTGCGTAGCTAAACTTTAAAATTTTGTGATGTTATAGAAAATAATTTAACACTCAATCATAATTATCGAGGTCTACTGTCAATTCACCTAAAATTTTATGATAATTGAAACCTGAAGTACAAAGTGGGACCAAAGTTGTAAATTGCTAAATAAATGAATTGGGTGTATTTGAATTAATAAACATGATTTGGTTAAATAAATAATCATGAAAATAAAAATGATTTAAATAAATATGGGTTAGGGTCGGGATATTACAACCTTCCTCTCTTAATGAGTTTCATCTTCAAAACCTATAAGTTTTATGAAGATATGCACTGATATCACAAATAAATGTGGATATCTGGCTTTCATATCTTTCTGGGTTTCCCTAAGTTCTTTTGAGGAGGTATGATTTGCCAAAAGTACTTTTTGCCTCATCTGAAATTGTGATTGTCTCCTACTTTGGTCAACATAACTCCTTTGTCAGCCTTGTCTCACCTTAACATGTCCTTGAATTTCTTTCGTTTTACTTGCTTGGATTAACTCTATTCTTATACCCAATGCTTCTTTTGGTTCGCTCCAATAAGAGCCGACATTGCTTAAGATTATGCTTTTATTGTTCTCAAGGCATCACCTATTCTCCCCTCATCCGACTAATCAAAGGTCTGCTCCAATTCCAAATTGGACAATAAAATGAATATCATTAGGAATGAAAAGAAGGGAATTAGTAGTCAAGTGAGTCATTAAGTCTAAAGAAATGAACAATGAGATTAGAAAAGATTGATAAAAGGGGAATTATCATGAGGTGGTTGAAAAAAAATAACCATAGGTGTATCAAGAATGTTAAAATATAAAGCCAAATGAATCACGGTTTATAGATATGGATCATAAAGGATCCAATAGATAGTCAACTAAGGAGAGAGATGGCTCGATTACACTCGGGTTTAGCAGAAGTAAGATGGCAAGATGGTAACTTTCTAGCCTCAATTGTCAGGTTAAGTGCACTAGATAGATGGGGAAAGTAATGTGCGATAACTAGATAGATAGATTGTATAAGTAAAATGCAATAAATATATAAATAGATTGGATAAGTTACATGGGGAACATGCCTTTGCTTAGATAAAGTCAATTTGAGTGCAGCAATAAGATGGAATGGAGAATACTGAAGTTTATTGATGAGGATGTAAAACATAAGTGTGAGAATTGAATTTAAAAGCAAGAAGAATAACTATATTATACATTTAGGGCAAGTTATACAAGCGTCTCATTATGAACAAATGAAATATCAGGTATAGGGAGATTAAATAATATTGGATAAAATGAAATTGGAAAGTGAAACAAGCAGACAATTACAAGAACTACTGTAAAAGAGCATTCTTAAAAACGGTAAGCTGTCATTGACATGGTTTATATAACAATTGAAGCCATTTAAACAAATGGTCTAGATAAAGAGATGTTATAGAGCAAGTGAGTGTCAATAGCGAAGGAATAGTGCCCCTGAACAGTCCAAGGTGACTAGGGCTGAAGTAAATCAACGACTGAAAGTAATGGGAGCATTGCTGGTATAAGGTCTTAGTGACAAAAGCAGCCTCTTTCTATACATGGCAACTAAATCTTACTCATATCACCCGTATAGTCCTAAGTAGCACACCGCAAGCTACTGAACTACCATCACAAAATTCCCTACAGTAATTCCATCTCATACTGATTCAACCCAAAGATATACCAAGTTGAAAATGGCATTCTTACAATAGGTTTTAAACATCACTTTCCTCAATATCATATATGTTAATACACATGAAGCTCTCAAATTCTAGCGTGAAACGGACAGAGTTCGCCTAAAAACTTGCTAAAACCCGGGCTTAAGCCCTTACAGGTACTTAACATGAAAAATCACACTTCAATAGCTCAATGGCCACCTACTGGAGTCCAATAACTCAATAGGTCACACGCCCGTAGTGCATAATTGCAAAACTTAAACAAATAATGGAATTGGAGCATACATTACATTTCTAAGTAAACAAAAACATGTATCATTATCAGGTCACCCAATTTGTGTGTCGCTCACTCCACTTCCTAATGCTCGAGTCCCAGGGTATTACAAAATGATTAAGTCCCCCAAATGGAAATGGTTCCTCATTATATGGCCATATACATGTACTTATAATCAGCAACTCATTCAGCTGGTCCAGTATAGCTCATAAATACCTTATAGCTCACAGTGGCCCGTAGAATCGTAGCTCTGATACCACAATTGGAACGCCCCAAAAATGCTAATGACTTGATTTACGAAAAACCGCAGCGGAAGATTTAATGATTGAAGGTGCTACCGCCGTCCCAAACATGACAAGGCTAACTAAGAGAACTTATTACTGCCAACTCACAATCATAAACATAAGAAACATTAAACTTAAAATACTCCAAGTCAAAAACCACAGCCGTCTAACTTCAATACCATCAATATATTCATACAAAGGGCCATCCTGCACTCCACATTAAACATGTATATTGAGAATAAACTCGTCCTATCCTTTAAGTTATACCCAACCTTCATGCTATGCTTAATCCACTGTGAGCAACTGATAACTCCTAAATGGGGCGTGCGAAGTCTATATGCAACTTCATCACTTAAAATAAAAAACAGAAAAACAATTCGAAAATATGAGCTAAAGCTCAATACATGGATCCCCATATGGGTAAATGAATATTAAAACCTTGTTGGTGGATACCCACTTTTTGTAATTCATTTAGTTCACAACAACTATGAAAATAAAAGTAATATAAAACTGAATTGCTCATTATTATCTAGATATGAACCTACTGCAATGATATGATCTTTAGATAGGTATGCACATGCCAATCCAATCAAGACTTAGCCTGAAGGCCCGTGGGTCAATTATGGGCTGACGACCTATAGATGATAACTGATGGGGTCACAAGTTAAACGATAAATCACTATATAAACAGATTCATTGATAAACTCCTTAAGAGTTGTAAGTTGATAAACATGTTCTGCTTTTTGAAAATATAAATATGTTCTGACTTGATAACACTTATACACAATGGGAAATGATAACTAGGCCTTGACGCTGCTTTATAAACGTCTTTGTAGGTATATGTAGTCAGTAAATGATCTTTACTCACATAATTGAGTAAGTAAAAGCATGTGTAATAAAAATTAAGTAATTAAATGGTATACAAAACTTGGGTATTTCAATATAACTTCAAAACTAAATTAATGAAAGTAATTAAATCCAATATAAAGTAAATGAAAGTAAAATACACCACAACGAGATATATGAGATTACAAAGGAAAAGGCCCTGATGGTAACAAATGGGAGAGTCGTTTTGGCCTTTTTTGAAATAGGTTGCTGATATGGGCTTAAGGCTCGCTGACGTATAGCTTGGTCTAAGATAACAATGAGTACACTAGATTGGCTTGATAAATATATTTGATACATTCTAAATTGAGTAAGTAATAAAGGTTTGAGACCAAGAGAGATATATCTTGGTTCAAAATAGCATAAACTACAATAACTTGGTCAGATAAATGTGGGTTCTGAGTCAAAAATTCTCCCCACTTTTCATATTTCATTCATAAATCCATTAAATACAGTTTTTCACCCCAAATGGATTATTGATCCCAATGAAAGCTATTAAACTCCCCAAACTTTGTACTTTCTTTGTAATATTCATAAGTGATTCAAAACTCATAATTAAGCTCCCAAAATGCATGTTTCTCTTCTTTTCTCTCATAAATCGAGCTGAAAACCCCAATAAAATTCATGAATATTTATTTCATAGTGAATATTTTAGTAAAGGAAAAGTCAAAGCATAATAGGGGCTTAGAAAGAATGACTTGTAACTTAGTCTTCTGATCTCTAATTGAGACCCAACACCCCAATATCGAAAGCTTAAGAAGTCCTAACAAAACTTTCATTTAGAACACCAAGCGTGATTCCCACCATAGAGTTCCTAGAATGGGGCTAGAACATAAGTATGTTAGTTTTGGTCTTGCCTATTCAGTTCACGTAAAATGCACATAACATTGTCCACAGAACTTAGATTAAGTCGATTCAAAAGGAATTTGAAAGCTAACACATTCACCTATCTACCTACTAAAAATTATAATTTTTCAGTAGGCCAATCATTAATAATTTCATCTCAAAATCATCCCTGTTTTCTGCCATTTTCAGCCCTCACTGTTTTTCTTTCTCCTCTTTTTTCACATAAATCTTCACTTGAAACCATTCCAACTCACCAAAAACATCATCATAATCATCAATAAGGCTAAAGATCACAAAATCATATGCAAAACAATACAAATCCATGACTTGACTTAACCTAACTTGATCATGACAAACCTTAACCCTAGCATGCTTCAAGCTCAACTCCTCCATGATCAACATCCCCATAGTGAATAGAATATGCGTGATAACATCTTCTTTGATCTCAAGAACATGAATCATGACTAAAACAATCATAAAACTAAAAATACATCAAGATCAAGTTAGGGCTTTACCTCTTTGAGAACTTAGGAGGAGAGGGTGTGAGGTTGTCTGAGGTTAGAGAGGGCTGCCATCACTGGTAGAGGACAAGGGTGACACTGGGTGACATTTGGTGGCAGGCTGGTGGTTGGGAAAGGGGCAGGTTTCTGACTAGTGCAGGTTGGCCATGAGGTAGGAGAGAGAAAGAGAAGAGGAATATGTGTATGTGTTTTATTTGGTTAAGAATAAATGGAAAAATTATTTGGCTGATTTTAAGCCTCCAAAAATATTATTTTGCTAATTAAAATTAGGTGCAAATGATAGCAATTAATTTAATTTAATTACACCAAAATTTTCGACCATAATTTGAGCTTAATGGAATTGGGCTGTAATTTAGGCCTAATGAATTAGGCCAAAGTAAATGATTTTGTACCCAAGTTTTTGCGTAGCTAAATCTTAAAATTTTGTGATGTTTTGGAAAATAATTTAACGCTCAATCATAATTATCAAGTTGCCTGAAATTTTACAATAATTGAAACCCGAGGTGGAAAGTGGGACCCTAAATTGTAATTTGTTAAATAAATAAATTGGGTGTATTTGAATTAATAAATATGATTTGATTAAATAAATAACCATGAAAATAAAGATGATTTAAATAAATATGGGTTAGGGTCAGGATATTACATCCGACTGGCTTAAGATCAAAATTAAGTGTCTTTATAGCGCAATATGCTGTATGTTTCATCTCTACTGGCAAGTAACAAGACTTCCCAAATACAAACCGATATAGAGTGGTGTCTAGAGGAGACTTGTAAGCAGTGCGCTACACCCAAAGAGCATCATCGAGCTTGAAGGACTAATCTTTGCAGGACCGATCCACTGTTTTTTCCAATATACTCTTTAATTCTCTATTCGAGAGTTCCACCTACCCACTTGTTTGGCTGCGGTAAGGCATAACAATCTTATGAAATATCCTACATTTTTTTAGAAGTAACTCAAGTGGCTTGTTGTAAAAGTGCGTGCCATTGTCACTTAGAAGAGCTCTTAGTGTGCCAAACCTTGTGAAAATATTTTTCTTGCGAAACTTATGAGGAAAACCTTAGAATCATTTGTTGGGGAGGCAATGGCTTCAACCCATTTAGAAACATAGTCAACCACCACAAGGATATAAAGGTTGTTATGGGAAGGAGGAAAATGACCCATGAAGTCAATCCCCCATACATCGAATAACTCTACCTCAAGTATCCCACTTTGACGCACCTCATGCCTCTTGAAAATGTTCCCCATTTACTGACATCTATCATAAGTCATGATAAATCTTCTTGCGTCCTTAAAGGCGTGGGTCTATAGAAGCCTACTTAGAGTACTTTCGCAATCCTTTTATTTGGTTCATAATGGCCATCATAGGTTGAAGCATGACAATGGTGCAAGACACTACGAACCTTATCTTCAGTTAGGCACCTTCTATACATCCCATCTTCACTTCTTGTAAAGGAAAGGTTCTTCCTACACATAGTATTTAGCATCAGCAAAGAACTTTTTTCTTTGTTGGTAGGGCAATCCTAGGTGTAACACTCCGCACACCTTGAAGTTCACCAAACTAGCATGCCATAGGGTAGCTTGCTGGCATATAGCGAATGGGTGCTCATCGGGGAGAGAGTCATCAATGGGCATGTCTTTACTAGGAGTGGCCCCTGCCCTTAAACGAGATAGATGACCGACAATCACATTTGCCAACCCGACCTTATCTTTGATCTCTAAATCAAACTCTTAAAGAAAGAGGACCCATCGGATGAGTCGGGGTTTGGAGTTGGATTTTTTCATTAAATGTTTCAAAGCGGCATGATCCATGAAAACGATAACATTAGAAGTGATCAAATAGTATTGAAATTTTTCTAAGGCAAAGACAGCTGCTAAGAACTCCTTCTCAGTCGTGGCATAATTCACTTGAGCCTCATCTTGGCTTGTTGTCCTTTCGTTGGCCTAGAACAGCCCCCACTACATAGTCACTTGCATCACAAGTTACTTCAGAAGGTAGCTCCCAGTCCAGCGCTTACATTACTGGGGCAGTGATTAATGCCTCTTTTAACCTGTGACAAGCGCTCAGGCATTCTTCATTAAACTCAAAAGACATATCCTTGACAAGCAATTCTGTGAGAGGCTTTGTAATTTTTGAAAAATCTTTAATGCACCGCCAGCAAAAACTGACGTCCTTGAGAGAACTCCTCACACCTTTTAAAGAAGTCGGTAGTGGCAATTTCTTAATCACCTTCACCTTTACTTGTCAACTTCGATGCCTTTGTTACAGATAATATGACCAAGGACAACCCCCTTTTGCACTATAAAATGACATTTCTCCCAATCCAAGGCCAAATTCACATCATTGCACCTTTGCAAAACCTTAGATAAGTTATTGAAGCACTGGTCAGAGGTTGCACCATACATAGAAAAATCATCCGTGAAGACTTCCATTATGTCTGCAGTAAAATCAGAAAAAATGGCTAGCATACAATGTTGAAATGTGGCAGGGGCATTGCACAACCTAAATGACACACTTATATAAGCATACGTACCATAAGCACATGTAAAAGTAGTCTTTTCTTGGTCCTTAGGATGGATCGGGATTTCAAAGAACCCCGAATATCCACCCAAGTAGCAAAAATATGAGTTTTTAGCCAATCGTTCAAGCATTTGGTCAATCAAAGGAAGGGAAAAGTGATCTTTACGGGTGACTTTGTTTAGTTTTCAATAATCAATGCACATATCCCAGCCTGTGATTAGATCTGGGAAAACTAAATCGAGACCTGAAACCCAAACCGAATGACCCGGACCCACACCAACCTGACACCCGAAATATGCTCACCTGAAAGTTCACCTAAAACCCGAATTGACCCGAATCGAACCATACCTAACCCGAAATTTTCCACAAAGTTGCTTGTTTTGGCATGACGATCATATTTGACAAAAAAATGATGGACCCGAAATCGACCCGACCCGAACCATACCCAACCCAAACCGAAACGACCTGAAATGTCATTTAACCCGAACATGAGCCAACCCGAACTTGACCCGACCCATACCCGAACCGAATGACCCATTTGCCAGGTCTACCTGTGATAGTCCTAGTATGGATTAGCTCATTATTCTCATTGTTGATAACAGCCATCCCTCCTTTCTTAGGTACAGCATAGACCGGGCTTACCCACGCACTATCCGAGATAGGGTAGATAATGCCAACCTTAAGTAACTTTAAAATCTCTTTTTTTTTACCACCTCTTGCATACTATGGTTCAATCCTCTTTGATGTTCAATTGAAGGCTTATGATCATCTTCTATTAAGATTCGATGCATACACAAAGAACTTTTAAGTCATCAAGGGTGTATCTTATAACTTCATGATGCTTCCCAAGTACTCTAACCAAAGATT
>NCQV01107977.1:1173-21068 GCA_002740545.1 Lophocereus schottii | reverse complement strand
TTTTTGATGTGTATACAGGGGTGATTATTTTTCGGTTATAGAAATTCCCTATCCAATTTCTGGGCCTTGTATAGATGATCCAAATGGATATTTGGATTTTATTTATTCTACTTTATTTCATTTTAGCCCAAATCCATACCCTCCTTACTTGCTAGTGACTTTAGGGGGGAAAAGAAGAGAAAAGCGGGATGGAATTTATTCAGTCAAGGGGTAGGAGCAGGAAGAGGAAGCGGGGCAAACAAAAGGAGAAAAGAAGAATTGAGTCCTATAGGGACTCGAGTCAGGCATACACACATATCACACAAGAGGGGGGGGGAAGAAAGAGGCAGACGACGACGACGAAGGACAAAGGAGACAGAGGAAGGAGTAGACAGCGGGACTCAAAGGAAGGGGAAGTAGCCAGCGTGACTCAGAGGAAGAAGAAACTGAGGAAGAATAGGAACAGCAATAATAGACTCCCTCAGTCCTTCATTCTCTATATTGATATGTCCCAATTGAATATGTCTCAATTATCAGTCAATGCATTTTCAATCTATTTTTCTTTTTTCTTTTTTTTGGGTCTTAATACACTATCTATTAATCCAGCTAACTTTCTCATTAATTGCAGCTTTGAAATTAGCAAAAGATCCTCCAGTCACTTTGGCAAAAAGGGATTATTATGTTGAANNNAGATCATCATGTGGCAGAATCCATTGAAGTATAAATTTCTCAAGGAATTACTTGATTTCTAGTTACCACCTCAACAACACTGAGGAAAGAAAAACAGAAATATATACAATTATGACAATCACAAACAATAAGCATAAAATGTGAAAATTCTTCCAGAGGAAAAAAAGAAATATCAGTCAACTTGATCGTACTTACTTTACGGTGAAGAGCCTCGCGTGCACCTCCAGGATATAAAAGTACGTGTGATTTTGTTGCAAGCAATTTGAAGAAGTTGCTTGGTGTCACAGGGATTGCACCGAATACTTTAAAGTAATCCAAATATGAAAATTCACCTGCGGAGCTTAGATTAAATAATTCTGGATGAGCTAAACCTCGAGGTAGAACCTTTTTCTCCCTCAAGAATCCTTCGAAGAGGCCAGGAAGTTCTAGGCCCATCAACATGTGATAACCAACTAACAAGACAGGACCCTCACTGGGAACCCCATCAAGACCTTTCACTATCGTTCCATCTCTCAAGGTTGAAAACATCACAGGACTTGAACAATATTGAAGCCACCTGCAGTCAATATGACAAATAAGCACTTGCCAGTGCAGTAAAAAATGCTTTCAGATAGCATTTATAGCAACCACACATGTTGCCAAGGGCAAGACGGTACAACAGCAAGGAAAAGGAACGGTAATAGTTCTAAAAAAATTGGCCATGAAAGCCCACACGAGTCAAATACAAACAAACAACTTTGTAATTTTTATAGATACCTAAAAACAAAAAAGAAAAGAACAAGAGGGGGAAAAAAGATGGCTAAATGTCACAAAAATAGAAAAAAGAGAGAAAACACAAGTAGTGATGGACAACAAGACCCAACCCCCAATACAGCATCGGTCGTAGAGAGGGGAGGCCAGAGTTTATATATTCAAGCAGAATCAGGCCAAGTCTTATGCCAGGAGTTTCTTATTCAGTTGGAAGCATTTATCCCAAATTATAGACCCATACTGGAAGACGTTTACAGCACCATCCCCCGAGGGAGGCTCTGAAAATTCGCTATTATACAACTAAAATCCACATTAGGCTTCATGCCAACATCTATCCGGAAATGGCGAATAAGAACGTCACACAAACAGAAAACTTATCACATGATTTACGTCATTTGCCATGCCGAAACTCCTACAGATAAAAAATTGATTTAAGACAAGCTGAGCATCATATAATACATGTAGTTCAACTGGAGATCAGAATCATCAAAACATCATTTTTATTTTTTTTGTTTGATGGGGCTCCAGATATTATAAAATGCTGATCTTAGCTAGGACATGCTTAGATCAAATCAATCAATTTCACCTCATAGGCGTCCAAGCTAGCCTAGAAGACATGATGCACAAGATGTCACTTGTGGTTTGTGTGGTCACACATGAAAATGAATGGCCCTATGTGGGATAAAGAAGCTGTCTCAACAAAGGTTCCTATAAGTATTACCTGTATGTTTGCACTTGTGGTTACTAGTCAGAGAAAATTGAAAGAATTTTCCATTACAGGGAAAGGGAGTTGAGTTATGTAAGGATCAGATTATTTTCTTAGCTTTCATCTAGATGCACTTCAGGGGATCTTCAGGCACTTCTCAAAACAGACTCACAGGCCACAGCATGCTAATGTCTAAATAATTTAGCTTCCTGAAGACTTTTAATCTTTTCTGTACCTAAAATATCGATAATTTTTAACATATACCATGTACTTATAACAAAGACAAAGGTCAAGAACAAACAAAAGCTTATGTCAAACTGTTAAGCTAGCCCCCTCGCCATCTAAAATACTATATGTAGCTCGATGATTACCCAGTAACTTGACTGAATACAACATCATATTCTGATTGACTTGGAGGCACGAAGTCAGTAACAAAATCCAATCTTCGAGAACGACGATATTTGCAGGTGCCTCTGATGACACTGAGTAGATTGATGCCATCTTCCTGTTCCATCAAGACCACGTGTGAGTGATTCAAAAACGAGCGAGTAATTGATTGAAGAAATCATCATGAGTGGCAAGACAGGTATATACGTTCCTCATCCATGAACGAAACAAAAGAGAAAAAAAGCAATGATGACATCACAAAGGCATGTGTGGAAATCAGCCTTAATGGATATGGAAAATGTGGTATTCAAAGATACTTTGCAGATAATTGAAAACGGACTTGCATATTGTACAATTTAAAGAAGCTCTGATCATACATAGATTTTGAAATTGCACAGACATGACCTTTCACCACAAAGCCTTCCAAGCTGATGCTTGGAAGAATTACCAATTCAGTTTTAGTCTCACTGGTTGTCTGCGTGTGACCAAAAGGTCACGGGTTCGAGCCGTGGAATCAGCCACTGACAAAGTCAGGTTAGGCTGCCTACAATTCATCCCTTGGGCTACGGCCCTTCCCCGGACCCTGCGTGAACTCGGAATGCTTGTGCACGCACCGGGCTGCCCTTTTAGTCTCACTGGCACATACGCATGACTAAAACATAAGAAAGATAAACTTCAATGTTTATATGCTAGGTCAGTACAGTAAGACAGTGGTTCCCAGTAGAAATATGGGAATTATGCTGTGCCCCCACCCCCAAATGAAAAAATGACATCCAACTTTTAAAAATTATTAAGTTATTGAACCCCGTAGAACTCAATTTCTATCCCTTTTTTTTGGTCAGTACAGTGAGCAAAGGTTGTATTCATAAGACACCAAGGGGATCTCACCCATGTACGTAAGGTGCAACTACATGAATCATCAAGCCCTCAATAATTTGTTCTGCAAAATCCAGAAGAGTCAACTTTGTACCACAGTTGGAACTTGACTCCAACTATACTATACTCTCAGAAACTAAAGATTGCATTCTTGAAGAACACAGCTAACCGGCTTCCATTATGGTGGCTACTGATAATGCTGGCCTAAAGCCTTCAGATAAATATTGCAACAAATTGGAGTGTAATTTGCATACTACCTTATTACATGCACATTTGTCGACATGGATGAATACCCTTGATGACTGATACAACTTTTGGTCACTCATTAAAAAAAAAAAGTAATAATAAAAATACACATTTGCTGACATGCTTTCTTCCCACTCTTTTTTTCTGTCTCTTTGTTTTTCCTTCATCTTTTTGAGGTAATTGTTTGCATGACGACATAAGGAATGCCAGTTAGCATAGGTGGAATGTATCTGTGAACTTAGTCGACAATCATCATGCAATTTTATTGCCTTGGATCGTAAGCTACTGACAAAGCCAAATCTCTTATGTGACTACCTAATTATTCACACTTCCCAAGCACTGAGACTGTGGTTGTGGTCAATTTGCAATTATGTAAGGTATTGACCATTATTCTGCTACCAGTCGTCAAATCTACCAACTTCTGTCAAGTGCCAGCATGGGGCACTTGGCACTCCACAAAATGGCTGAACTTGACACCAACACACATTCCCATGTTGTATATAGCCAAGCACAAGTAACGGACTTCTCCGCTGTTATGCCATAGAATTAATTTCGTTTTTAAAAAATGTTTCTCTTGTACAGCTCTATCGCTAGAATATCTATACACCAAGCAAAAAAGGGGGGGAAGAAATGCACCTCACTATCATATTGATCTTTTAAAATTCCATAGAGAGATAAAGTAAAAAACCCACCAGCAAGAGTGTATGTCCATTCTCTTTAAAGGTCCGAACTATGCAATTCTTCAACACACTTGAAAGCCTTGTTGCCTCATCTTCACTCGGAAGCATGTTATCCTTCCCACTGAAAAGCAAAATCACAAACTTATCATAATCATTGATGATAATAACAAAGCAATGGGCAATTATCATAATAGAATAATGGCCCACAACGCTGAGCTGTACAATAGTTAGTTAGAGTTTTTGATATATATATATATATATATATATATATATATATATATATATATGTATGTATGTCAACCCCATGTCAACATTCAGATGCTTGAAAAAAAAATATGAAAGAAAGATAGCACTCTTTTTCTCTCCTCCCTATTTCTTCTCCCTTTACTTCTCTATCTCTCTCTCGATATGATCTCATGACAGATAACATGGTATCAGAGCTTCGTTCTTGGTAGCTCAAGATAGCATCGTTCTCGATCCAGTTTCTTCCAGTCGTTTGGCATTTACTGATTCTTCAATTTGCAGTTCTTCAGGTGAATCGTTCCTTTGCTTTCTGATTAGGTTTTTTTTTTTCGAATTCAGCCACGAACAAGAATGTCTGGAATTCCAACAAATGAATCTGCTATAGAACGAACTATTCCAAACACGAATTGAGATGTGAACAATCCCTCGCATGTCCTATTCTTGCATCCCTCTGATAATCCAAACAACATTTTCGTGCGTGAATTGCTAAATGGGGAAAATTATGGGCACTGGAGAAAGGCAATGGAAATCGCCTTGATTTCCAAGAACAAGTTACGATTTGTGTTAAGGACCTGTACT
Organism: Lophocereus schottii; assembly: GCA_002740545.1. Classification (NCBI taxonomy): domain Eukaryota; kingdom Viridiplantae; phylum Streptophyta; class Magnoliopsida; order Caryophyllales; family Cactaceae; genus Lophocereus; species Lophocereus schottii. The sequence continues at coordinate 15,932 of NCQV01107977.1, read as the reverse complement.
AAACCTGGTCCTGCTTCTCCTATGGCTTCTTTGGCTGACCATTGGGATAGGTGCGACAAAATGGTGATCTCTTGGCTAATAAATGCTGTAGCAAAAGACATAGGATAGAGCATTTTCTTTTCTGCCACAGCAAGGGATGTGTGGTTACAGTTGGAGCAGATTTGGTGAAGCTGATGGCACCCAAATTTTCAAGGTTCTGCGAGAACTCTGTGTAGTATCTCAAAACAATCTTTCTGTTGCTGACTACTTCACTCAAATTAAGAAAATGTGGGATGACTACTATAGCGTGATCAAGATTCCACACTCCAGTTGTGGGATAACCTGTGACAGTTTAATTGCTGCCAACAAGATGATCCAAGATCAATAGCTTATGCAGTTCTTGGTTGGCTTAAATGATGATTACAAGATTATAAGGGGAAGTATTCTGATGATGAAACCACTACCGAGCATAGATTAAGTCTATCAGTTGATAATGCAAGAAGAGAGGGAAAGGTCATTGTCTGCTGTGTCTCAAATAAGTGGTAATGGAGCTGCCTTTGACGTTGGTGGTGCAACTGCTCCGATTCATACTACTATGACGGCTCAACAAAAAACTTATGTCAATCAGAACCCCAATCCACAAAGATTCAACAACAATTCTGGTTACAATGCAAGTCACCAGAACTTGAACATGGGCTATGCTTCAAGCTTCAATTCAAGAAATGTTGGCAAACCTGGTTACAACCATTATGTTCAAGAAAGAAGACACTTGTTCTGTGATCACTGCAAAGTGAATGGCCACACTATACGAAAGTGTTACAAAATACATGGCTATCCACCAGGCCATAAATATTACAGAGGCAAAAGGGTGGCTGCAGCTGCACAGACTGATGCAATCAACTACAATCCTGTTCAAGAGGCTTCTTCTACTACTGTACCAGCCCTGACACCACAACAGTATGACCAATTTATGCAACTTCTCAACAAGCCAACAACAGATGCAGAGACCACAAGTGATGGCATTGGTGCAGCAGGGTTCATGGCAGGTAAAAGATACTGCTTATTCACTTCATTTGCCAACAAGACTTGGATTCTTGACAGTGGTGCTAGTGATCACATCACTCCTGATATGTCCTTGTTACATAATGTAAGGCCTATCAAAGCATCATGTTATATTACAATGCCAAATGGAAAGAGCGTTGCACACATTGGTTCTATGTTACTGACTGCTGGTCTAATACTGGAAAATGTGTTGCATGTACCAGAATTTCAATTTAATCTCCTATCTATCAACAATCATACTAGACAGTCTAAGGCTAATGTTATTTTTACACCCCATGCTTGCTTACTTCAAGCCACCATTATGCAGAAGGCTCTGGTCCTTGGCAAGGAAAACAAAGGACTCCATCTTCTACAACCAAGTGGTCAGTTCAGCACTGCAGTCACACAACCAATACAACACAGTTTGGCATTGAATACAAAGCAAGAAGACTTTGCTGTTGCTTGTTTCTCAGACTCAGAGATTTGGCATTTTTGTTTGGGGCATTTGCCTGTTAAACAATTGAAGTTTATAGATTCAATTTCATGAAATAATACCAAATTAAATGGCATATGCCAGATTTGTCCTATGGCAAAGATGCATAGGAATGCTTTTCCTGAAAGCATAACTAGAGCAGAAAGGTGTTTTGAGCTTCTACATGTAGACATTTGGGTTCCTTATCCTCATACAAATCATGATGGGGCTAGATTCTTCCTTACTATTGTTGATGATTGTTCCAGGGCAACTTGGACACACTTGATGGCTCATAAAAGTAATGCTTTTCCTTTATTGAAGGCATTCGTCATCTTTGTTGAAAAGCAGTTTGGTGCTACCATCAAGATTATTAGACGTGATAATGGGTTGGAAATCAAGGACAAAACAGCAGTGGTTTTTTACAAGGAAAAGGGCATTTTACACCAGACATCTTGTGTAGACACTCCCCAGCAAAATGGCATAGTAGAAAGAAAACACCAGCATTTATTGCAAATTGCAAGGGCCCTAACATTCCAGTCTCATCTTCCTACCAGGTTTTAGGGAGAAGCTTTTCTTACAGCTGTTTACTTAATCAACAGAATGCCAACTACAGTTTTACACAACAAAATCCCATTTGAGATTCTTCGTGGGACTATACCCTCATATAATCATCTCAAAGCTTTTGGTTGCCTCTGTTTTGGCTCAACACTCAAAAGAGACAGGGATAAATTACAGTCCAGGGCTCAACCATGTATATTCATTGGATATCCATATGGTCAGAAGGCTTATAAACTTCTCAACCTTGAAACCAAAAGGATCTTCACTTCTAGAGATGTGAAATTTCATGAAAATATCTTTCCTTATCATCACATTACACATAAGTCTGAAGTCCCCCTTCCAAACATCGCACAGTTTATACTAGATGACACTCACTTTCAAGAACCAAACTTCAATCATTTTTTAGATCCTTCAGATTCTTCTCTATTCCCCCATTCTTCATCTTCAAACAACAACATCCGTTTTTCATCCTCTTCAGATAACAGCAACATATCTCCAGCAAATCATAATGACTTGTCTCATGGACCCACAGAGGTTATACCAGAGCCAAATGCTCCACACCCTGTCAGAAGGTCTACCAGACCCCATAACCCACCTAAGCATCTAAATGATTTCTTCTGTGGGCTGGTTCAATCCCATAATTTACCTTTTGAGCATCATGCCTTAGTTTCCACCTTATCTCAATATCAAGAGCCAAGGTCTTTTGAGGAGGCCATTAATAGTCCAGAGTGGATTGAGGCCATGAATAAAGAGATAAATGCTCTTATACAGAATAATACCTAGGACATTGTGGACTTACCTGCTGGTAAGAAGGCTATTTCAAGCAAATGAGTATACAAAGTTAAGCTCAAGTCAGATGGAACTCTAGAAAGATTCAAGGCTAGGTTAGTCATTAGAGGCTTTATCCAACAATATGGGGTGGATTACCTAGAAGTATTTTCTCCAGCGGTCAAGACGGCTACAATTAGAACAGTGATTGCTTTGGCTGCTTCTAAGGGTTGGACTCTATTCCAACTAGATGTAAACAATGTCTTTTTTCATAGTGAGCTTGATAAAGAAGTTTACATGGAAGTTCCTAAAGGTATCCCCAATCCTTCCAACAAAGTTTGCAGGTTGAAGAAATCTTTATATGGTTTAAAACAAGCCAGTCGACAATGGTTTAGCAAACTCAGCATGACTCTCATTTCTCTGGGTTATCAGCAGTCTAGAAATGACTATTCTCTGTTCATCAACAAGTCATCTACTGACATCACCATCATAGCATTGTATGTAGATGATATTATGATCACTAGTTCAAGCCACAATGAAATTGATCATGTCAAGCAGCATTTGCACAAGACCTTTGGTATCAAAGACCTTGGAAAACTACACTATTTTCTTGGACTTGAAGTGAGCTATGTTCCAGAAGGCATCATTTTATCTCAAAAGAAGTTTACAAATGAACTTCTCAAAGACCGTCATCTCACCAACAGCAAGACTACCTCTACTCCTCTCCCTTTGAACTGCAAGTTAGATCCCACAGAAGGAGATCCTGTTCCAGACCCAACTTATTATAGAGCCATGGTTGGCAAACTCAATTTCTTGACCAATACTAGGCCGTACATCAATTTCACAGCACAAACATTAAGTCAATTCATGCAAAAGCCCAGAACTTCTCACCTACAGGCACTCACCCATACATTGAGATATCTTCAAGGAACAATAGGACAAGGTATACTATTGAAAGCTACAGACAAGCTCTCCCTACAAGCCTACTCAGACTCAGACTGGGCTGCCTGTCCATTTTCCAGGAGGTCTGTCACAGGTTACCTCATTCATTTGGGTTCCTCACCTTTCAGCTGGGAGAGTAAGAAACAAAGCACTGTCTCCAAATCCTCCTCAGAAGCAGAATATCGAGCCATGTCCCAAGTTGCTACAGAGGTCACTTGGCTAGTTCGATTGCTCACAGAGTTGGGAGTTACACAGCTGAAACCTGTCACACTCCATTGTGACAACCAATCTGCTATACACATAGGCAGAAACCCTGTCTTTCATGAACGCACAAAACACATAGATATTGACCGCCACTTCACCAGGGAAAAGGTTTTGGAAGGTCTATTACAACTATCATACATGCCAACAGATCAGCAACTCGCAGATGTACTCACTAAAATCATACCTTCACATCAACAAGATCATCTTTTATCCAAGCTGGGTATGGTTCCTCACCCTCACCATTCCAGCTTCAGGGGAGGTGATGATAATAACGAAGCAATGGGCAATTATCATAACAGAATAATGGCCCACAATACTGAGCTGTACAATAGTTAGTTAGAGTTTTTGATATATATATCATCCCCATATCAACATTCAGATGCTTGAAAAAAAAAAATGAAAGAAAGATAGCAATCTTTTTCTTTCCTCCCTCTTTCTTCTCCCTTTACTTCTCTATTTCTCTCTCGATATGATCTCATGACAGATAACAGTCATTGCAAAAATTTGTGCAGCTTTTATACATACCATATGCAACCACATGAGAGAAGGACACGTATGTGTTTGAAAGCCTCTTGCCTAGATCCACATACACAACCTAGTAGATATTCCAGTATTGAATATGAAGAGGACAAGTTTGAATGGCTAAGTTGAAACTCACATTGTATGGGATATCCCATAAACATGAGAATTCACTCAAGCCATACAAAGCATGATACTCACTCTCTTGTGTCTGAATTAGGACTCACATACAACATACAAAACCTAAAAGGAGCTATCTTAATGTCGATGTTACTTCAATGATAATTGTTTTCATCTCTTCTCCTTAGAGCTCTGTGACACTATTCTCATGCTAGCACGTCGGAGTATTGGGCATGAAGAGCTGAAAAGTCGCCTAATATTACTTAATGGCTTTCCTAAGAAACACATTCATCCTAGTCGAAGGTATGAAATGTAATATGTGAACCGGAACTGCAAATAGGAGCACTCAATCCAAGTAATACCTCCTACTTAATCTAATTTCTCTTCTCTAATGAAGAAAAAAGATAACAATGACACATTAACACTGCAAACAGCTTATGCGGTTACCGCAAGCAATGAGTAGTTTGGCGACCGCCATTCTTCACCTACACCCAAGAACAATGGTCGCTAAATGCGCACCTACATTATGAGCTGACTCGGACTGAAATACCCTCCTATGTAAACGTGAAATACAACTCAGATGTAAAGGACAATATTACCGTTACGTAGGGCAATTGCCCAACAGGCAGGGAATCAAAATGTGATTCCAGTCACGACAATGGCCACAAAATTGCGCAATGGATGATGCGTAATTGAGCATAGATTCACAGGTATGACAGCGTGAACTTTCAAGACTCATTGAGGGGTTTGTTTTATAAATACTGGTAACGTTTTAGAGTAATGTTGATAGAACATGTCCAAATGTATGTTAAATGGATAGTACAAATAAATAAAAACTATTAAAATTGAATAAAAAGTACCCATATAATAAGCATAATTATCTGACGCATAAATCAATACCATGACATGCAGCTATTGCAATGAGTGCAATGGCCATATAGATTGATTATCGCCACATAACATTTGTAAGGCCTTTATACTTGTGGATTGTCATTTGCATTTGTAAAGCTGCTTGCTAATAAAAATATCCAAGCAAGAGGATAATATGGCTACCAGGAGAAAAAAAAGAAATAGAACCCTCAAGCAATAAACCCTCCAAAGTCCAAACTATCAAATCTTCAGGCACTAATATCGATCAAATCATACATCTATTCTGCTACTCACACTTTGAGTTGGGCACAACTAATCCGGCGTGATCACCAATGACAAGAAATTAAGCGGGTTTGGGTATAGATATTTAACCCGGTTAATTAAATACATTGACACGTTTAACCCGTTTAATTAAATGGGGTAGGTTCATGTCGAAATTCCCATCACGAAAACATACCGATTTAACCCGTTTAATTAAACCGGTTAAATAGGTCAATACTTTTACCTATTTAATTACCATTTACCCGTTTGTCCTTCTATTTGATAATTAAGTACACAAAAATTAAACCGGTTCAGTCTAGCGATTTTCAACGCATTCAAGTTTGACACGAACACGAATCCAATCCAACCTATTTCCCAGCTCTACTCACACTACATGGAGGTAAGAAGAAATCACTAGGTCAGCTTCCTAAAGAAATGAAATTTCCATTGTGAAAAGTAACAAACTCTGCTATTGTTATCAAGATTTTAGAATCTTTTGCTGACTATTTCCAAATTATAAAAGTCAAAATGTCTCTTCCCTACAACATAAAAAAATTTAAAACTAAAAAAAAAAAAACCCTTCTCCCATCAATCAGAAAAAGACTAAATGAATAAGCTGCTGGCGACTAACCTAGCAAGCACAAGTACTTCAGCTGTAACGGAATGCAGGCGAGAATTTGCATAAGCAGCAGCTGATTTCAGTAGCTTGAGCTTCCAAACCAGGGTTTCCTTGGGTATGATATCAGATAGAACCTAAAAATAAAGCGAAGAAAATGGTCAAATGTGTCCTAAAATAAAGCAGTAAAGAATTTCACTGAACAACGTGACAGAAGTTGCTAAAGAGAAGAATGTCCTATTAATCCCACATGCAATTATTTGGACTATTTAGCGTGAGAGAAAAGAAGAGTCTTGGAGAGAGAGAGGAGACACCTCTTGAACGTATCAAAGATAATCCCATCAAGAGGGGGGAGGGGACAGTGTGAACTTCTGCCAATCTTCTGTCGATGTCATTGATTTTGCGGATAGGTTCCACCTTGCATCCATCCTTTTGTTCATGTGTTATTAATATGTTCTACTTTCCTTATTGGAAAAAAATGACATGAGTTGTGCACCCTAAAGAAGCAAATGTAGGAATATTTTAAAATTAGAATATAAACTTTCATAGTTTCATCTGACTCTCAACTTACTCAATTAGTCACGTTTATTATGTATGCTTCGGAAATTACTTCTCTGTCCCATGCTGCTATATGTTCGACTTTTACAAAGGGTACGGCTTTCCATGAAGTAATGAGCTTTTAGAGATGGTTCTCTTTGTAGAAGACGAATCAAATAACATTTTACCCATTACATAAGTGGCATATTAGGAATGTGAAAAACTTCTAATGAGCTGTTTCCCATTTGGAAAAGGGTTTATGAAATTTTAAACCTTTGCCCCCAGTGGGGGTGCTACTGGCCTCAGTCCAGAAATATGCATATTTCTCCTGCAACAAAATCTGGCAATATATTTGACCTTTATGCCGTAGGCATAATAGGTCTTTTCCTTTTGGTTTAAGGGAGCAAGGTGGAGAGTTCAGCTAGTCAGCGAAACAAAGGAAAACCGAAAACATAATGATCTGGGGATACAGGCAACAAAGATGCAGAACTTAGTGGAATAAGGTAATAACCTCTCTCAATACATATAGGGCTAGTTCTTTTTGTTGATTTTTTCAATTTACCAACTTCAACCAACTTCCACCCATTTCAACCCACTTCAATAAAAAATACCAACTTCAACCTACTCAACCCACTTCAACCCACCTCCTTCAAAATTTTATTCTCACTATTTTAACTAATATAAAAAATATACCAACTTCAACCTACTTCAACTCACTTCAACAAAAAATACCAATTTCAACCCACTTCAACCTACCTCAACCAACTTCATCCTTTTACCAACTCCAATTTACCAACAAAAAGAACAGGCCCATAATATGGGAGATGCACATGCATAAAAATAAGTGACTACACAAATTTGCAATCCTCCATTTATATTAAAACAAAGCGGAACTCTATGGTCAAATGCCATCTGCCACTCTCTAATCAATTTATGATGGAGAAACATCTAATTAGATCATATTAAACTCCTATATATTTAAGAATGACCATACTAAGATTCTAAATAAAGCCCATTTGATAGGAGCAAATTGAGAAAATAAAATAAATGAATGTCACTAGGTACTCTTCCTGCATTTGTTTAGACAAATGCAAAGGAGTTCCAAGGAAAAGAAGATAATTGCTCAAAAAGCCTCCCTTAAAACACCTAATTTATTTCTCAGAATAAATTAGATCAATTGGGTGGACAGAAAATAGAAGCTATGAAAAGTCTTCCCTCTTTCTTTTCCTTTCTTGTTAGCTACCCAAGTGAAGGAAAATGGATTATTTGTTTTTGAATTCATTCTTATCAACCAAACAACAGAAATGTTATTTCCTTCCTTCTCTTCTGTTTCCTCTCTTCTCTGTCCTCCCTTCTGCTTCCATTAAGAGCAATGAAGGTGAAAAGACTGAGAGTTCAGGAGAAGCAACAGACGCAGGGCGGGGGGGAATCTTACAGAAAGGCGCGGCAGCAAAGCAGTGAGATTCTCCGATAATTGCCCAAACATTGGTCCTGGAGGAAGTTTTTTATCAACATTGCCCATTGCCATCTTCGCTGGTTCACCTGGATTCAGCGTACAGAGAGGAAATCAACGGGAGATATAAGCACCAGATGTTCACATTGTAAACCAACCAACTCAAATTTGGACATGAACCAGATTCTTTTTATTATTTATCACTTATCAAAAAAATTGTATGAACACGGTGCCAAGGGAGTCACCCATATACAGAGGGAGCCGCTACAAAAATCATTACGCTCTCAGACTCTCCCAAGCAGTCTGGATCCAAAACAGAAACTAGCATCCACAATCCAAAGACCTAAATATAGAGGATTTTTCTCCCTGTTGTTATCTGTTTTTGATAAAGTAGACATGGAGATAAATGATCTTTGCAAATAGGAAAGGGTGGGACATGATTTCCAACTTAGCATTTAAGGGAAGCCCATTGTAGCAACTTAGAAACCCATAGAGACTACGCTAACTTGCGCCAGAGATAAGATTTAAAATCCTATTCCATGTGTCAAACAAGAACGTGAAATTACAAAAGGTTATTAGAGCAGCATAGCAGATGTTCCTACCAACCCCTGAGACCGTCTGGTTTGTACTGATTTTGCACCGTTAAGGAATGGCCAAAGGAAGTTATTTCTCTCTGTTATTTCCAAGTCGATAAAGAATCTGTTCTTACAAAAACAAATGGAAAAGAAACTAGGAAAAGTATCGTGCGTATACAATGCTCCCAAGGCAAATCCACCTAAAACACATCAATTTTCACTATTGGCTCATAAGACACAAAAAAATTTAGAAAAAGCATTTTAGACTTGTAAGATGGCATAATATTTCTCGGACATTAGGCAATACATACACCAATTCCCAGGGCCATTTCAAGGCTCCATGTTAAAGCTAATACTATCCCCAAACAACGTAAAATTCCTTGGCTCATTTTTAAGCATCCAGTAAGCAGCCCTACATTCCCTCAAAAAGATTAAAAGTAGAACCTCATTCATAACATTTGCCTATCAAACTTGCTGTTGCTCTCCTCTATCTTGCTCTAAAGTGCAATTGCTATCCAAAGGCCTTGCATAAAGGATTCACCTATTCTCAATTTAAATGTCAGATTCCTCAAAGTAAGCACAGATGCTTCCAACTTCCAAGTTTGCCGCTGAAGGACTAATTAAACATATGTATGTAAGATTGCATGCTTTCAAGAAAAACAGACCCAGAATTAGATCATGCCTTCCCAACTGTCTTTTCTTCTCAAATTTCTCCACTTCAGAGAGATCATGCCCATTCACCCAGCCATGAATGAACACAAAGGAACTGGGCAGCGCTACTTACGCCCCTTCTCCAAGATCTTTATGAAGCCTCCGCGCCTGACCTTCACAAAAACTAGACCAAAGGTATTCCTTTCGATCTGTAATGTCAAATTCCATTGAGTCATCAACTAGCAGTCCATATTTATAATCACTTATTTGCCCTTTGAAGGGGACCTTGGTCTCCCTTCTTTTCTCCTTTGTACTATGGTCGTGTTTTTGCTTGTCAAGGGTAAGGTTGCATGCATCTAGATATCCCCAGGTTCTGTTTCTGTAGGATACACACTTGATTGTTGGTGGTGGTAGTGGTGGTGTGGCAGGAGTGTATTCTGGTGTTTCTCAACTTAAAATCTCTAATTCATCCAAGTAAAAACATTTATTTTAAAAAAAGTGAGGGGAATTAAAAGATTTAGATAATGCAGTAAGAGGTTTCATTTTTAGATCAAGGTCATGTAAATATCCCAAGGATGCTTCCGGGGGGGAGTGGGATGCAGAACTTCGATGACAATGAAAATAGAATGAATGTCATCTAACCAATGCTAAATTTGATCCACAAGAACAGGAAGATGCGTTATAGTTTGGGTACTAACTCTACTTACCCATTACGAAGCTAAGGAGATATGGGATTGTCCAGTGAAGTTCTTCAGGTGATGCCTCCAAGAGAGGGAAAAATGGTGCAAGCTGACTCCTCTCCAGTGATGTTGCTATCAAGTATCAAGGAATGCCAATGAGTAAACCCATTAGCAAAATTTGTTTGAACTGACACATATAGATGACAAAAACAAGAATTTCCATCTCTTACTGCTGAGTACTGACCAGGATTAGCAAGAATGACAACCAAATCAACAGTTGGATTATGAGCAGCAACAGCTAGAGCTAAACATCCTCCAAAAGAATCACCAACCAGATAAACTGGCTTGTTTGGAGATGAAGCGTGCTCCTGCCTGACTGTTTGTCCAATAAATTCCACCAGAGCTGTATATAAGAGGGGAAAACAGAGCATTCAAGGTCCCAGTTAACAGGATATACCCACAAGCTTGTTGAATCTCAGTTTCACAATCTCACAGTCAAAATACAATAAAAAAATCCACACCGATGGCATTGTGCTAAATGAAATGTGCATAATACTGAAAGAACGTATTGCATCATCACCAATCAAGAACTCCACCCATCACATCTACAAAGTTATTTATTCTCTCCCCAGAAAACTGTGCATATAGGTTGAACATCAAGAACTACTTTCTACTGTAAATGCTCTATATCAAGAAAGTTGTAGTTAAACTAAGTCCAAGCCTGGCTTACTAGGGTAGTGCATAAAATACCAACCTCAGCCAGAACAGAGCATCCCACGATTGTCGTAGACGTTACTAATGCATCTACTCGTTAGCATCCCCACCGCATTAGTAATGTATCTACTCGTTAGAGTAAGGTTACAACCGTTACATACATCTAGATCCCCGCACACACCCACCTGCAGCAGGATCCCCACTGCATGGTGGTTGTTTGTTGTTGATGTGCCTGTCAAATGAGCTTCCTTTACATTGTGTTACAGTCCGCAACACCACTTCCTGTCTTCACACCTCAATCGGAGAAGCGATTTGTTGGAGCTTGAACGAGCCAAATTTATACATGTATCTGGATCACTTAATTAAATTGTTGGAAAGTTTGCATCTTCGCAAGGACCTTCTGTTCCATTAGCTTGAGGTTCGGGAGGTGAAACACGTTCAAGCTCTAACAAATAGCTTTCCACCATTTAAGTGTGTGCATGAGCACTTTGCTAAGTAGAACACTTAACTCCAGGAGATTTCAGTTGGTGTTATTTCTAAAACCACTTCCACAGATCTGTGTTTTCTCATAGTTTTTGGCTAGCTATAGGGATCAAAAGGGACATCTTTTTCAGTTATCAAGGACAGAGGCCATAGCTATAAAATGTTCATTTCAAATGAAAATTCTGACAATTTACAACAGTTATCACCTTAAAGTACACACTGCACACTCCAAGAAGCCATATAATTGAAGATCTAACATATTTATAGAACATGAAAGGACATGAGTGGGGCAAAGTTTCAGGAAGAATCCCAGTTTCCCTTCTACCTAAAATATTTTGCCTTTGTAAAAGGAACCTAAGTAATGAATCAATATGAAAGGCTGTGAACAAACTAGAAACATAAATGCTGCAGTATTTGACTGACCAAACAGTGATATACGCAACCATTACCCCTCATTCTTGAATGCTGACAGAATTAGTACTCTGAATGTGATGAGCAGTCAAGAGTTGCGATTTTTTTGGGGGGGAGGGGACAGAAAAAAGGTAGCCTGTGTATTATGGACGCAGTTGGTACATGACAACCCAATCCATTGGGGTTTAGGCCATTACATTGATATTACTAATACCTACTCAAATGGTGTCACAATGAACAAACAAGCAGGACCTGCATAGCCATGTGCATATAGTATAAAGGACCATGAATGTAAAGATTACTATCATTTTACGAGAGATCTTAGATCAAGCCAGAGGTTTCACTATCACAGGGTTTTAGAATTTATTGAATGAAGAGCCCTTAGTGCTCTAAGTGATGAATTCTTTATTTGATTAGACAATACGAGGCATAATTACGCTCTATGCTCTAGTTTCACTGACTAGTTAAAAAATTAAAATAAATAAGGAAAAAAAAGATTAGAAGAATTTTCACAACTTAAGTAACAGACATCAAAGTTACAGAAAAAAATTCTTTATTAACCCTGGGTATTTTATTTAGATGAGGTATAAACGTTCTACTTTCCTTTTTCCTCGCTACTCTTCCCAGCTTCAGTAAATTTCACCACAGAGGCACAGAAGATTTGCTGATACGTCATTTAAGATTCCTACACCATTTCACTAATGACAGTAACAGGCAGCAATAGAAACAGCAATAGAAAGGTAGACTTGCCTGACAGAAACTTACAAGAGAATTTTAAGAACCAAAAAAAGGACCTGAATTCAAAACTAAAACAACTGCTATCAAGACCCTAGAACATGGAATAACAAAATAACAGTAGACAATTGCAACTCAAGTACACTATAATACTATATGACAGGAAGACCAGAAGAACCAAAAAAGTTAGGTACCTGCAAATGGTGTCCTATCATAAACAGGAATATGCAAGCACCGTACCTCAAATACCCTGTAAGAAAAGATGATATTTTAGATACATACTATATAGCCATACAATCCCAGAAGAAACTAACCTCCAGAGATTGCTATGCATGGGATTCATTATTAAATGTCAGCATAATGACCTCAATAACATGATGAAACCTTTCTAACACAGTTTACGTATTTAAGGGTAGAATTTCCCAAATATGAGGGGCTGCACAGCAAGGATTCTAAGATGCATACAGCAGAAGATTGACTTCAAATATGGAACAAAGAACTAGCCTATATAAGTGGTCTCTGCCCTTCCTTTCTTTTCTTTTGGGAGGGGGGAGGGGAGGCATGAATAGCCTTCCGGTTGAATGAACTTAAGAATCACAACTAATTTGTCTTCGCATATGCAAAATCACCAAGAATCATAATAAAGTCTCCCCTTCACATTTACAACCAACAACTAGGTTCTAGACATAATCAGATACTTAGCTGCCTGTGTTGTATCGAATACCAGACAATTGGGACTTCGACAAAGCAACTAATTGTACAAGACCAACCAAACATACTTTCCAAGGGTCTTGTGATGCATAAGGAGACCCAGCCCAATGCCATCCGTACCTGTAATGCAGGAAGTAGCATAACAGCAGAGAAAGTTAACCACTGTCAATTAACAACTACCAACAAAATTCATGCGTAATACATCAAACAATAAATGGCTGCACCAAAGGAAGCATATTTGTTACAATGGGTCACTGAAATAACTCCTGTTACCTTCGTTGCTTTCCACCCACCCCCGTAGTCCCATCCCTGGAATGAGGCATCCGACACAAATTCAAATCAATACACTGCAACCCCATCTACCAATTTGGGGATGGGAGCACCAGCAATACACAGCCTTATCACTATGTAGGCTACGTACAGTGGATTTTAAAAGGATTGACTGCCTACTACTGCACTATAAAAAAGGAGAAGACAATTTGTTAACCATTTTGCTTCAGTCCCTATAACCTGACCCTGAAAGAAATTGCCAAAAAGTGGCTTATTCAGTTACCTAAGATTACCAGCGAATGAAGCATCGAATCCTCATTATCGCATTAGAGGTGCTACAAGAATGTAAATCAAATGGTGAGGTGAAAATCACCTGGCAAAAATAAGAGAATCGGAGAACCCTCTAAAGGGGGGCCGGATTCAACCGGGCAAAACCACCTAGGAGGTCCACCATCACGCTTCACCATGTCTTTAGCACTATCAAGGTAATCCTTCATACTTGCAGTCCCAAACCCATCATCCCACAGTATTTCTATTGGAAGAGTGTCTACTTTCACACTCCTTTTCCTCCCTCCAACTGTAGAAACAACGTGTCCATTTCCCCCACCAATTGAAGATCCAATTCGCTCATCTTCCTTGACAAGGGGAGCACCATGCCCACTGCCCCTATCTGAAGACACCACTGTTGAGTCTCCACCACCCAGATTACAAAGAACCCTCCTCCCAAACCTCAGCCTATAACCTGAATTCTGGAGGAAACAAGGTGATAATTGGAAAGCATGGGTTGCTGTCATTGCTAAATTCAACCACCCAACAACCAAAATTTATTTTTTTTTTTTTTAAAGAGAACAAAATTTAAAAAATGCAATAGAATTTGCCTTCAATGCAGTAAGAATACCAACAACTTCGGAGAATCGAATCAATTCAAATGCTAGAGCATGCAATGGAAAAGCAACTAACAAAAGAATTAAAGGCCTTTAGGGTAATTCAAGGGAATCAGAAAGGCAAAAACTGATATATAGCTGAGCACACTGTGATTGTGCTGAATTTGCACCTGGCAATGTTAAAATGTGAAAGAAAAGGCCCCCAAAAAAATCTACCCAACTGGATACNNNNAAGCAAGAGGGAG
>NCQV01107971.1:8536-30566 GCA_002740545.1 Lophocereus schottii | reverse complement strand
AGAGGATGAGGGTACTAGGAAGGAGAACGCTTGTTGTATGCATTGTAAGCATAAACTTTCAGCCAAGAGTTCACATGTGACAAAGCATTTAACTGACAATTTGATGAGGTTTTGTGTGAAAAGGAAAAGCAAGTTATCGGGCAGCAGACCCTAAGATTTAAAATTAAAAATAGTGGAGACAAGAGATTAGAAAATTATGAGTTTAATCAAGAAAAATCAAGGCAAGACTTATCTGATATGATTATTATGCGTGAATATCCTTTATATACGGTTGATCATCTTGTTTTTAGGTGATTTGTTAGTGGCCAGAACTAATATTTTAAAGATGTTTAATAATAGAAATCTACTTTAAAGAAGCTGTGGGAGGTAAATCAAAGTAGAGTTACGGTGACCACTGACTTATGGACAACTTCTACTCAGAAGAAGGGATGCATGGCTATGACAGCCTATTTATGGATAATGGTTGGATCCTTCAAAATCGAACTTTGAGGTATGGTTATTCACATTTGATAATTAGATTGTTTTATGATGTGTCATTGATGATCAGAATGTTTGATTATGTTTGTTTCATGCTTGGAATGTCTAATGATGCTTGTTTCTCACATGTTTGATTATGTTTCTCACTTTAAGCCCAATTTCTCACATGTTTATTATGTTTGTTTCATGTTTGAATGTCTTATTTAGGTGTGCTATCAGTATTTTTTTAAATAATGTTATCAATGATTGTTTCAATACAATTTGGAAAATAAGGTTTCTTATATTGCTGTGAATAATTGTACAACAAAAGATTCCATAGTGGATATCTTGCATGGGAAGTATTTGCCATGTAGCGCTCACATTTTAAACTTGATTGTGAAAGATGGCTTGGATGTGATTGGTACTAGGATTGAGAGAATTCGTGATTGTATTACCTTTTGGGTTGCAACTCCTAAAAGATATGAGAAGTTTGAGGACTCAATTTGGTTTTTGAAAATTCAGTTTAATAAAAAGATTCATCTCAACTGTAAGACTAGATAAAATTCCACTTATTTGATGCTTAAGTCTGCTTAATCTTATAAGGCAACTTTGAGAGATTGAAATGTACAAATTTAAGGCTGAACTTTTCTTTACCTAGTGCTGACAGGATATGTGAGAAATTGAAGATCTTCTATGATGTGACTTTGTTGATATCTGGAAGAAAGTTTCGCATTGCCAACTTGCTTTTTTGGCTTATTTGTGAGATTAAATTGAACTTTCAAAGTTGGTTGAGTTTGATGTTGAGATTATTGATATGACATCAAGCATGATTGACACATTTGATAAATATTGGAGTGAAATTAATGGGCTATTAGCAATTGCTTCAGTACTTGATCTAAGGAACAAATTGGATTGCGTGGACTTTTAGTTCAAGGAGATATATAAAAGTGAGGCTTCTAGGGAGATTCAAAGAATAACCTCCTTTATATGATCTCTTAGTAGAATATATGGGTAGAAAAGTTGAAGTTCCAATTGTTGAGGATCCTGTTCTTCATACTCCAACCTCCATTAGTGACTCTTCTTTTTCCCAAACAAGGCCTCTTGAAGAAGATTGTCAATAAATTCTGCACATAAGAAAACTAGGAAAAGGAAGGTCAGCTTGAGATCGAAGTTAAACCATTACTTGGAGAAGGATGTGATGCCCAATATAAAACATTTTGGCATATTATATTTTGGGAAAAAAGATTTTAAGTATCTAACATTGAGAACGATTGGAGACACCACAAAAGGCAATGTATATTTGTTGGTTTCTTTCTTTAAAGTTCATATAATGTAAGTTTTTAAATTCTAAGTATTGAACTTGTCTTGTAGCTACTAAATTGGAGAGTTCTTTTACTGTCACTTATGTTCTTGAATATTCTGATTTTGATGACCAAATACTGAGTCGAGTTATTGATCTGGTGAGCAACCATTTTTTAAATTATTTAAGCTTTTTTTAAAATGGATTTATATTCATACGAAGCTAAAAGTGGTTTTATGTTTGCCATTTGATAATTTTCATAGCAAACTGAAAGTGAGGTTGGAATGGAGGCATAATGAGGGCTCGTCGCTATGGCAGATATGTTGGGCAGTCGGGTCTTCATTTGCATTGTATTGGGATGTAATTTATATTGGTGGCGTTAATATTGGTAGATTTTAAGTTGTTATCTTGTTACGTTGTTATGTTAGAGATATGGTTTAACCGTTGTTGGACATTTGGTGTTGACTTCTAGAACATTAATATGTACTCAAATTAAGCGTTTTGATGCGGTGTTAATTTCTAAAATGCCCCAAATGCAGTTTTATGAATTTCTTTAGATAAAAAAGCTATCGTACTTGATAGGTATTGTTTTGTAATACTATATATATCGAAATAGAACTTGAAATACCTTATAGGTATGAGTGTGGATATATTGATGACTAATGAAAATAGGTATAGGTGTGAGTATAACTCAACCCGCCCCACACCCATCCCCAAATATCAATATCCCTAAAAAACCTCCGATCAACCCATAATCCTTTTTTTGTTTTTTTCTCTCTCGTTATGCCGTGATATAAGCCAATTGAAAAAAAATGAGACAAAAAAAGGGCCCTTTTTTTATCGCACATCATTTGCTTCCTATTTCCGTCTCTCTCACTTGCAATGCCTTATCTCTTCCTCATGCTTAACCGCCACCACCTAGACCTCCAGCGACCATCTGCCTCCTCCTCGACAACCATCTGGTGTCAGTCTGTCTCCCAGACACTGTAAATTACCGCCAAGCTAGGCACCGCCCCTCTTTCTCTTATCTCCATTCTTCCCCAACTCGCTCCCTTTTCATCTAACTTGTAGCAACCCATTAATAGTGAACGTCGGCGGTGTCTAGTGGAGTTCCAACTGCCCCTTATCGTCAAATACTATCACTTGAAACCACCACCACCACTACACACTTTCTCCTCCCTCTTTTTGTGTTCTTTAATTGAGGTAAGTGGATGCATCGTTAGGGGCTTTCTCCCGGCCCTCACATTTTGATCAAAATGAGTTTGAACCAATCTTATAATCCTATGATTAGTCTTCTAACTCATTATTATAAATCAAAATTTTAGATTTAGAATTGTTTAAAAAGAGACACACCCTTCTAACCCTGGAAGGTAAATTCCCATATTTCTCATGGATTGTAAATATTAGTGGATAAGGGGGGATGGTTTAAGATTGATGTCATGGATTGTAATGGTTAAATAGGATGATTTCATGTATGAAATATGCATTTAGGTAAGACCAAAATAATGACCTGCACTAATTCAACTTCGAGAAATTCCCCAGAATTATATCCCTAGATAAAAATCATAACAAGATTTAGGCATATAGTTTTATGAGTCTATGTTTCTAGAAATTTTGAATTATCAAATTTGAAATTAAAACAAGGAAGAAATGAAGTTTGTCCTGCAAGTACGTAAACTTCACATGAGTCTGACCAGTTAGAAACACATGCATTTTTAGGATAGTAATCCCGTCAAAATTAATTGAAATGGTTGTCTTGAGGAAATCTAGATTGTAACTAGAAACTCTGAATTGGTGGTTTTAAGTGTGAAGTTGTAGCCTCTACAAGTTGGATTAGAAAACTGACTTGAAACTGCATGCAAGCACTAAATGGCTTAAATGTTATTAATAGTCGTTTAATTAGTGAAACATGATGAAATCTATTAACCAGATAAAGGTATACAGCCTTGATGATGAGCCCAAAATTTTGATGAAGATCAATCTCTCCCAAGATAACCCCAGAGAAAGAAAAACCCCAAATCTTCTCATGATTGAATCAAAGTTTAGAACAATTGAACAAAAGAGATAAATCAACCGACCTTTTAGTCCTCTAAAGCGAAGGCATCGAGGATGAGATTACAAGGATGAACTCAATTTCATTAGCCTCCCTAGATAGATGAGGAAATTTGAGATTTTTGAGAAAATACGAAGTATCAAGCTCTCATATCATTAATCCAAGTCTGAGAGATATTATAAGGATCAAACAAATAAGTAGGAGACTAGCCCCTTCTCCAAATCATGCACTAACTAATACGATTACAAGGAAATTAACCAATGTAATCCTAACTAGTGGTGCAATTTTAAAGGGTTGATGTAGAATATAAGTGAGTTGGAATTTGGTTGCATTAGTGCTAGATTGGATAAGTCATCTTCTACCTCAATTGGATGGGTTATGGGGAGATTTTCCTGGGATGGCTCCTTAAGGAGTCCACCAGCTATCTGAGAAATATTAGTCTTTAATTCACCCATTAGCTAGCCCAATTAATTCATTAATAAAAAATGTACAATTCTAGATCCTACACTGACCCTTGCTCAGTTTTCACTCCATGTCTTCCTTAATACTTGAAATTTGGAGATGTTCTATTGATTGATGGAAACTATACATCCAGAGCTATTCATAAATGTATAACTAGTTCAAATTAGAGCTCGCTTGCCCTTCTAAAACTGAGCTAGAAGTGAGATGAGGTGTTCTACCCAGAAAACTGAAAATGAGTTAATGAGGTGATTTTGGAGGATAAAGTAGCTAAGCTCCTTATTTATTACTATTATTTGCCCAACCACCATTTCTAAGCTTACATGGACCTCCTGAAGGGTCACAAGTCAACATTAACCTAGGGGGAAGTCCTTGACCCAAAGTCAACATTGAGCCCACTTGGTTCAAGACCCTTACTTGCAAAAGTAAGTCCAAGCTTGGAGTTTGCTTCGCATCAATTAGAAAACAATTATTAAAATTCATCAAGTTGTTTGACCCTAGACGATTCCCTCGATATTGGGTTGTAAAGTCTGGCTTATTAGGTTGTGAAATCTACCTTGGGTGGCCCATATTGTGACATGCCATTTTGTCATTTAGAGCCAACGCTTTAGGATCGAGCTTAAGCTAGGTTATTTGTAGTTAAGCAAAGTAATGTCTATTCACTAATGCCCCTTGGTTGCCCTTCGAAATGTGTTTTTGGGCATTTCCACATTGTTTATGCAAAGTTATATTCTATAGGGAGTTTGTGTGAAAAACTTGAACTCTGATATGTAATTTTGTTATAGATTTTTAAGTGTATAATATTGGGTTCTAATGGACTATTTATACTTGAGCAATCCATATTTGAAGGTGGTTTTACTAAGTTAATAGAAATTCTGACTAAGATGGGTTGGGTTTACTGGGAACCAAATTGGCCTACTTATAAAATGCTAAATTTTACAATGAAAGATAAAAGCAAATTTGCGAGAAGGTGCCTCCTGAGATTAGTATCTTAATGTAGAGACAACTTAGTCTCCTTGGATTAAAAAATGCAGTTGTTTAGGTATGTTCCATTATAGATAGACGTACATCAAGTCACGGGTCCCATAGAGTTCGAACCCATAAGGTTATTTGGCGGAAGGTCATCAGACCCTTTAATGGGGTCTCTTGCCAATAAACGAACTCTGTTTTGGCCTATAGATAATGGTTAAGAATTTATAGTTTAAGGACCTTGAAATAATTGGGAGCAAATTTTATTTCAAACTGTTTGGAATATTTCCCTTTTTATCCATAAATGTTTGAAATGAATTTTAAACATTATTTTACCATTAGAGATGGCATTATTGAGCTACATATCACTGTTCATAATGCTTTGTTTTTAGGTGCTAATGTGCTACATAGGGACAGATGTGAGTGAGGCTGAAATGGAAGTTTAAGTAAGATTTATATTTAGCATGGAATAAATAATTTCGTAATTTGATCAAGTTTGACCATTTGGGCTTGGATTTGTTACTTTAATGAAATCTCCATTTCGACTTGTGTTTCATAATGAAATGAAACATTGACGCCCAACTAGGTTGATCTATTATATTAAACAGATTAAAGATTAGAAGGAAAATGAACTAGAAAAATGAATTAGAGTTGAATCAGCGAAAGGAATGACCTAGATTCTCCCTTGGGATGCTACATCCTAAGGTGGAGTCTTAAAAAGATGCAGATATAGGTGCTAATCAGAACGTAAGTATAGCTAGGGGTAAAGGACTTGCATGTACTTCGTAAGTGGCATCATGCATTTCTCATACAATTATTGCACATTTCATGGGTGACTAAAAATGTTGGATGTGTGGCTAAAGTGGCTAAGGCATATGTTTTGCATGTATATATTTGAGATGATGACCATGTGGTCAAAACTATTAAGATTGAGAATCACTATGGAACAGAATAAACAAGTAGCCTAAATAAAAGCACTCAACTCTCTCCTCGTATTCTTAAACTATATACAGTGGCATTAGTTCAAGCTAGAGAATGTTGTATTGTAAGACTTGTGGCTAATGTTAAAACTAAGGGTTATGAGCTAATTGGACAACAGTCTAGTTGATAATTGTTTGTTGGTATTAATTATTTTCAAGGTAATTTTTGAGTTAGACTTGATCATTGAGGGATTGAGTGAATCAAAGTCTATCTTAGGTAAGGAGTGAGCTTAACATATAATAAGAAGGGACAGATGACTATTGTGGCAAGAGGGCTTATAGCCATATTTGTATTTTCGTTATGCTATTGCTCTCTGTACCTTATCAATCTCTAAAGTCTTCCACCTTTTTGTTATGCTCTTTCCTACCTTATTTGGATAACTTCTTTATGACCTTATCATAGTCAATTGCCTCTTGGGAATGACATTTGCTATGTTATTGTTGACATCTTTGTCTTTCTAGTAAGTTGTGCTTTGAAACCTTATGGTCCCTTACTTTTACTCCTATGCTTGTTGCTTTAACTTTGTGGTCTTTATACCTTCACTTTACTCTCATTTTATTACGTTGACATACATTTCTTCTCCTCTTATGTCTCAAAGTTCCTTTCACTTATTTTTTTGACTATGATCTCATCTCATTGTATGCTTTATCTTATTCTTGGGATGTGTATACTTAATGGACCAATATATTGAACTCTAAACTGAGCCTTGCATTTCTTTTTGCATTCTTATTTTTCCTTTTGAATTATATTTGCTTGGTGACCCTTTAGTTATTTCCATGTGATACTACCGTGTAATTGACTTGTACCCAACCTTTTTTTTTTTGGCCGATTATTTTGAGGGTCCTATATTCATTGTGTCACA
Source organism: Lophocereus schottii (assembly GCA_002740545.1). Classification (NCBI taxonomy): domain Eukaryota; kingdom Viridiplantae; phylum Streptophyta; class Magnoliopsida; order Caryophyllales; family Cactaceae; genus Lophocereus; species Lophocereus schottii. The sequence continues at coordinate 23,486 of NCQV01107971.1, read as the reverse complement.
TCTTTTTTAAATTTTATGCTAGCTATTGGCAAAATAGTGTATTTTACGTCCACTCTTTTGAGGAAAGCCTAAGACAAGATTGAATGTTGAAAGACAATCACAATGCTCTAGCACACCTTGTAGGTAAGTTTTTTAAGAATTTCATTGTACATGACTTTAGTACTTTTAAGGAATCCAATTATGTGGTTGAGAGGAGTCTCACACACTTAGATGACCTTGTTGTGATGAATAAGATTATGAAGGTAATGTCAATAAACATTCAAGGAACCATTAGGGCATACAAGAGAAACCTGTGATGATAGGCTTAGGGTATAAGAAATGGTTACAAGAAACTAATAGCATATATGCTATTTGGCTAATATTTGGGAATTCATTCATTAAAAGAAATTATTACATTTTGGGTTTAATCACCCTAACTAATTTTGGGTTAGCTAGCTTGATTACTAGGAGATTATCATTGTGAATGTTTAAGGAATGTTTAGAAACAAAATATGCATATATATAACATGTTTGGGATAGGAGAGAAGCCTTATTATATTACATAGAATTCTAGGGGATATATCTGCGAGTTGTTTGTATCCTATGGAATTTCATAATGAATTAAGGTTGTTAGAGACGTGTTGTGTAATAAGTCAAATGTCATAATGAAGACATTTTGGTGATCTAAAAAAAGAATCTTGAGAGTAACCCACCTACTGCTAGAGACTATACAGTGAGTTAAGAGTAAACCCTCATATGAAAAGTAAAGGGTGACTATAGTTGGAGGTGACATATCTCTGAAGGTATCGCCTACAAAGATCATTATAAATTTCTAATTAACTGACATGCTCACACTAAGTCTCCCTTACTACACCTAGACCTTTGGTTTGCCTGTTCATACCTATATAGAGAAGATTATCGAGTTAAACGTGGCACCTAATTTGATGTTCTGAATTTTTGCATAAGATATGAGGCATTGTAATGAATTTCATATTTGCATAGGATTTTATGAGTGTTTGGGAGTCATTTGAGGGGATTAGTATCCTTAATTGTATGATTTGTGCCCCTATTTCTACTATTACACTTGTTGTCGCTTGTTTTGAGAGATTTTACAGATTTGTGAGCCAAATTATGTGACTTGAATGAAGATTTTTATAAGCCTTGTGGATCAAAGAAGATATCAAAAGAGACCCAAAGACATCCAACATGGCCCAACCATGGTTAATACCATGGCCTAGAAGGTTCTAGGAGAAGCAGCTGAGCAAAAGATAAAAACCAGCGTGACTAGTGGCTACCATGGTTTGTCCATGGTGGTTCCCACGGTCCGTGGTGGCCCCCTTTCCCCCAGTCGTCATGTTGTCTCACGGCTATTCGACTTCCAAGTGGTTTTTACACTTGGCTCAACATTTTTGCGATAAAAAGGGCTATTTTCATCCTTATTTCATCCCCATCATTCCATTTCCTCTCTTCAATTTCATGAATTATAGTGGAATTTAGATTATAAGTGAACTGAAGTGAAGATTTGCAAGGATTCTATGTCAGGTTTGCAATCAACGGTTCAAGCACATTCTTGGCTGAGCATTTACTTTCTCTTCTCTTTTCTCATTTTAGATTTATGTTTTGTAATTTTGATTATGATTATGTTTTGATTTTGGTTTTATGCAAATACTAGTTAAGTTCTTGATTTGTTGTTCATCTCTTTGAATATTTTGGGATTATTGGATTGTTTTATCAAATCTCAGATGTTTATTATCTTATAAGAAATTTGATCACTTTCTCGCATGTTTTGGATATTGAGTGAAGATATGAAAGGTGAAATTTGATACTAGAATCCTAGGATTTGATTTGATTGTAGTCTTGAGAAATTCTGACCAACTGAGAAACCATGAATTTGATAATCTTATACTTAATGAACCTAAATAAATTGAGAGCCCTTGACAATGGCAAATGATTAGATTTAGGTATTTCACTTCACCTTGAAAGAGGGTTGTGATACTTCAATTATCGATTTTTAAAGCAACCAATTGAGGATGACGTGTTTGATTGGTATATGAATTGAGAGATTGTTTGTTTTGTATAATTTCTTTATTATTTATCCATTAGATTAGACAATATATTAGTTTAGTTTCAATCTCAAATTTTGATTCGCATAGCATATCTTAAGGGGATAATGCCCAATAGTTTGACTTAGCCTCTATAGGATCGACCTTGATTTGCTACAATATCACCATGTGCTTGCAGCCCTGTCACATTGCTTTGCGAAAACCTCCAACAGGGTTTAGGGATTAAGCTAAGCTTCATTTCCACATTTGACCAATGACTAAATGGTAGATGAAACAAACGATCTAGAAGTTAGAAGGAATATTTGGGGATCATCTGTTGGATAAGATGAGAAATTAGGACCGATCAAGTTCTTCTATAGTAACAACTACTATTCCAACATCAAAATGTCTCCATTTAAAGTATTGCAGAGCAGGAGACGCAGAACTCCCTTTTGTTTATAAGAACTAGATTATGCTATCACCATTGGGCCTGAATTGATTTAAATGACCACCGAGAAGATTTGAGTGATCTAGGAGAGTAGGAAGTAGCCCAGAGTTGTCAGAAGAGACACGCCAACAAGTAGTAGAGACCTTTGGAATTTGAAATAGGGGACCACATCTTCTTAGGCTTCTCACCTATCAAGGGTGTAATATGATTTGGACAATCAAAGACATTCACACCAAGGTATATTAGTACTTATCCCATGACAAAGCAGGTGGGAGAAGTAGTGTATCGATTATAATTATCATAACAACTCTCAAGAGTCCATAATTACTTCATGTGTCCTAATTCGGTAAACACATTCCTAACCCGCTTTATGCAGTTGAACCAAAACCTTTGCAACTCCAGGAAAACTTGACCTACAAGGAAGAACCAATTGAGATATTAGATAACAGAGAGAAGCAACTTTGAAGAAAGCAACCCCACTTTGAAGGCCCTTTAGGGTAACCACACCACAGCTAAGGCAACATGGGAGCCAGAAGAGGAGATGCGACCCAAGCACCATCATTTGTTTGCTAGATTAGGTATACGTAAGTTTCAGAGATGAAACTTCTTTTAAGAGGGGTGAGATATAAACCACAAAAAAACTTAGATTTTTATGATTGGGTAGGTTGTAAAGTTTTGAGGACAAAACTTCATTTAAAGAGGGTAAAATGCAAAGCCACAAAATTGATAGTTTTAATTTCCAAAGTAACAATAACGTGATTTTAATTATAAATATTTATCACTAGCTTGCTTGAGCTCGTAGTTTGTAATTTAATATATGAGCTTTTGCAATTAAGATTCCAAGCTAGGACAAAATTTCTTCACTATTGACCTAATCCAAAGCTACTAAGAAAATCATCGAGAAATTCAAATCTTTTTACTTCTCTATTCAATTCCCTCTAAGACCAGAAATCAAAATTTTAATGGATTTCATAATTTTGGAAGGGAAATCAATATCGCCAAAAGTTTTCCAATCAAACAATAATCCTTTTTCTCACACCTATTAGGTTATGGGGTAAGCCAATTGAAAAAAAAAAAAATTGAGACAAAAGGGTTGTTTTTAATCAGACATCACGTACTTCCTTTTTCCTTTTCCCTCACTTCCAATGCCCTATCTCTCCCTCATGCTTAACCACCAACACCCAGACCTCTGGCGACCACCTGTTACCACCTTGATGATCACTTGTTGTTGGCCTATCTCCCAAGCACTGTCGGTCGTCACCCAACACACTATGGGCAAGCCACTGCGCCTCTTTCTCTCATCTCCATTCTGACTCAACTCCCCCCCTCTTCATTTGACTTGCAGCCAACCACTAGCAATGATCATTGTTGGCCCTTGATAGAGTTTCGTCCATCCCTATCACCAAAAACTATCGACCGGAGCCACCACTCCCACCAAACACTCTCTCCTCTCTCTTTTTGTGTTGTTTTGTTAAGGTGAGTGGATGTATTCTATGTATTTTTCCCACCCTTTGAATTTTGATATTTTATTCAACCTTATAATCCTTTGATTAATCTTTCACTCATTCTTGTATATTAAGACTTCAGATCTATAGCTGTTTTAAGAAATGCCCTTCTCTTGATCATCCAATTTAACTCTAAAAGGTAAATCTCTATACTTTCATTTCTTCATCCTTTTACTAGGCTCGATTAGGTTTTTGGAAATTATAAATAACAGTGGATAATGGGGAATGGTTTAAGATTGACGTTATGGATTATGGCTAAATAAATGATTTCATGTATGAAAAAAAGGGTTTAGACAAGACTAGAATATTGAACTACCTTGAGTCAACTTCGAGAAATTTCCCAAAATTATTTAACTAGATAAAAATCATCAACTGGATGTAGGTTTATGAGTTATTTTTCTAGAAATTTCAAATTATCAATTTAGACTGAAAAACAAGGGAGAAATGAATTTTCGCCTATGAGTGCGCAAACCTAACCCGAATCTAACCAGTTGGAAGCACGTTAATGCTGGAGGCACTTTATGTTGTTATTTGTTGTTTCTAATAAAATAAAAGTCGCAGTAGACATCATGAGATCTGTAGATTATATTCACACACCCTTATTCGACATTTCTAATTGAAGTTATAGCCTTTGCAAGATGGATTAGAAAATTGAGCTGAAACTACATGTAAACCCTCAATGGATTAAAGGTTATTAATAGTCTTTAATTAGAAAAAAAATTATCAAAAGTCATCTAGATGCTTGGAAATAAACAATTAGAGGATTGGCTATGGACTTTTGACCTAACGGGATTGCTCGACTATGAGGTTGTAAAAGCTTGGTTGTTCGGTTGTGAAATCTACCTTAGGATGACCCATATCGTATCATGTGCTGTTTGTCTTTAGATCAACACTTTAGGATCAAATTGAAGCTAGGTTATTCGCATTTTCTTAAGGTAATGTTTATGCTTACTCCCTTTGGTTGCCATTCTAAATGCGCTTTGGCTGTTTCTACATTGTTTATGCAAAGTTGCATTCCAAATGGACTTTATGTAGAAAGCCTGAACTACAATATTTGACTTTGTTATGAATTTCTAAACATGCAATATTAGGTTTTGATTGACTATTTATGACTGAACAGTTCATGCTTAAAAGTGATTTTTAATTATAGAAATCTACAAATGACACCTCTAATTTTATAAAATATATGATGATGAAATTTAGCCTCAATCTATGTGTTTAGGGGCCTGAGATAGTAATCCTTAATTTGAGTATGAAAGAGAAACAAAGAAGAAAAAACAATAGAACCCAAAAAAGGCCAAATAGACTCAAATGATAATGTTCGACATCCACTTGAAATCCATTATAGGGAGCAAAAATTATTGAGTTTAGGTATCAATATTCTTTATTGAATAAGCTTTCTAATGACATATTTATAGCAAAATTCGATAACTAATGGAAAAGATATAAATTGATTACTAAGACATATGCTAAAATGACACATGTTCACTATGTCACTTGTATCTTTTTTCATGCTTATCCAAAACTCATAAAATTAATGTTATTAAAAATTAGACTCAATAACTTTTATAAAAAAAAAAAGAGTCACTCAAAACGAAGGTCGAATGACAAATTGATGTCAAAACAAATTGAGCTATCTGCAACCCAGCTTAAGAATCTGGCCAGACTCCTACTTAATAGAGCCTGACCTGATCGAGAACCTGGTTGGGTCCTCTGGCTGGAACATGGCCATGCTATATAATCTTCCCTCTCTAAGTCTTTTTTCGTGTTTAAAGTGTGTCTCAGCAAACAACATTCTACATAGATTGATGCCCCTTTTTTTATTAAACCTAACAAGACTAGGAATATGTATCCTTTCTCTAAACTGACTCAGACTATCCCTACAACCACTATAAAATGGGGGCTACCCACAGGGGTTAGAGGCATCGGTTAAGCATCAAATTGGCTTTAAAACACATTAGACAAATTGGAGTGAGAATTGAGACTGGACATTAAGAGGGAGATTGGTTGACTTGAAAAAAAAATGTCACTCTTCGAGCCTGCCAGGCAAATCAGGAGGGTCATCCTGAGGGTGTAACATAAACCTTCCTTCCTCCTTTTTACCTCCTTTCTCTTTATATTACTTAATTCCAAGATGTAATCTTTAAGTAGTTTTCCCCCCACTGTATTTTTTTACTTTATTTTTAATTTTTTTAGGACTAGTATTGTACCTTTGATTTGCATTATTGGATGTGATTGATGCTAATATTCCGCGTGATTGTGTGATAATGTAATAGATCTAATTTCTCATATCAAATAGTAGATGTTATTAGTGATGACATACGGCAATGTGATGCACCCCATCATGTCATCATAACATTACCCCCAAATCTTGATCCTTAGTTTGAGCCTATGGAGCCAAGATGATCCCCACATCAGGGACTACTGAGGGGTCTCTTGAGAACCATTTTGAAGCAATTAGTTGTCCCTTTGGTTGTCCATATTAGCTTATGGTTCCCTTCAAAAAGTAGATTTAGTTTGTAAGTTTTCCCAAAAGCTCACTATCGACTGTACTAGTTAGACTTTCATACTTTTCTTATCTTTTTTTTTGTTTATTTTTCTTTAATTTCCCCCTCAATTGCGCAGCTTGGTTTAGGATCCTAATAGTAGAACTATCTGGACCTGAATTTAGGCTCAGTTCAAGCCTAGTAACCTGACCAATCTGACCTGCAGGCCTCATTCTGGGGTAAGGTAGTAGCTACTGCTAGGATCTAGCCTAAGGAGCTAGACTAGGCACTGACTCGGGAGTCAGTTGTAAGCCAGGTCCAGCTTATTGGGTTGGACACGCAGTTCTTGTTGTAATATGCCAACCTGTATAAAAAAGGAAAAAATAATAAATTCAATTTAATACCAAAAATAATAAAATACCTAACAAACAAGTCCGGCCATTCATGGGGGGCTGCGACCTGGGATAGGTTCCCTGGGTCATTGGTCCTTACATTACCAAGTTAATAGAACTTTTGACTTAGATGCTTCCAAAACTTGTTGCAAAATCCACAAACACATGGTTTTATCGTTGTGATACTTATGGATGTCGATCCTTAGGGATAGTTTATGAAATTGAGTGATTGTTAGTCTAAACTACCATAAGCTTATTAACATATTAACCTAAAAACTCTAAATAAACCGATAGCTATACTACTAACAAAAGAAACACTAAATAACCCTACTAGCACGAAATTGGTTGCCGGTCAAACAAATAAAATCATATTTCACAAAATCCAACCTACGGTTAATCTGTTTTCTACTTTAACAAATTGAAAAGTCAATATCAAGATTTCTAATTAAAGAGTACAAATAAAATAAACTATAAAAAACCATAATTCTTGCCTAGTTTTACCCTAAACACAAAGTACCAAACTTTTGGCTTTTTTTAACCATCACCAAAGTTGGGTAAATAGCAAGCTCAATCATCACCTCAAGCCTTGATTGATGGGGAAATTAGAAATTCTAGAACTTCAAATCAAATCGAACTTGAATCATCACTTGCAATTTCAATAGAGAAAAAGCTGAAAATCTCGAAATTAACAACCCATAATTTGATTACATCAATTTGTGAAACTAAAACCTGGACCTGAAACGTGAAAAAGTGATGAACAAGAACGAAGACAATGGAAAAACTGAAAAAACAACTCCCCTAATCTACCTCTGCTTCTCCTTCATATAGCGAAAAACACAGCTCCATTAGCCCTTTTTCACTGGAGAATTGATATAGCCGTGATGATGAAGATAAGGGTTGAGATTAACAAATGTAATTATCAATGACGGAGAAGAGAGAAAAATGAAATTAAGGGCTTGCTTCAGTTATAGTAGTCACGTGAAGAACATAAAGCCCCAGGGGCTCAGATGTCTGTGCAATGAGGGGCAGAAGCAAGGGGGAAGGTGGGTGTGAATCACGTGTAATGCACGTGAAGTTTTAAGTGAGGATGGAAAGAAATGAGTCGAGCAAAGCTTGCATGCGCATGTTGGGCCGCGAGGTGGGGGAAATTGGCCCGAAAGGAAAGGGGAAAGCAAAGGTAAGAAGCTGGGAAGAGCAGGGCCGCGAGCTGGGGGTAAACCTGGCCAGGCCCGCTGAGGGAGAAAACGAGAGAGAGTTTGGGAAAAGGAGGGGCAGGCTGTCCAGTCTAGGCCTCTAGCATATGGGCCGCGGGAAGAGAAAACAAAGAGAACTAGCTAGTCCGCACGAACTGGGCCTGGGTTGGTTGAAAGCAAGACAAGGCTTGTTCTTCCTTTTCATAAATGATCCAACACTTCATTATTTCCTAACTCTTTTTATTTGATTTTTCGAATACCTACAAAACAAATAAAACAAATAAAAACTATAATTTAATTACTTATTTTGAGCAAATATTAGATTATAAAGGGGCATAAAATATCATAATTTTAGGTTGAACAATACCCGCACCCCTAAATTTTGCCTGTCCTCGAGTAAAATGAAAATAAAAATCCTAGAACTATAAAAGGAAAATCCTAACTAATTTTTGTAGGAACTACTGTTGCACTTAGCATGTGCAACAAGTCCTTTAAACCCTTAGGTTACCCCTAGTGGATGAGGAGTGTCTCGTGAGAATGTGTAGAAGATATACCCGCAAAATCTTTATTTTTTTCTTTTTTTCAAAAACTACTCAAGTATACAACATACAGGAGACATATGTGCACATTTCAATCAACTACATCACTCAAGTAACCTAAGAACTAGATCACATATAAACACAATGTACACATTAAGAAACCCTTAATCCCTATTGATGACATCTATATATCGTCTTTCTCCCTACTTGAGAATGATGTATAAGCTCGAATAGTAGAACCTTACTTTAGGAAAATATGGGACACTCACGCTTATGTGTTTAAAATATCACAAGGGTCACTCAATTTTCTTCTAATCATACAATCTATATGCGCTTGGCAAGATTCTCAATTCTCCACCACTAAAGTGCAATATGCAAAATAATAATCAAGAAAGCTTTTTCGGGGTTGTAATAGGGCTAAGGTTTCAAGGAGAGGAGAGCAAGAAACGATTTGGGAAAGAAGGAGCTAAAAGTCAAGCGACTAAAAATCAACCAATACCTACACCAATTATATAATAAGTATACATTCTTCCAAAACAAAATAATGCACACCCCACTTAATTGGTCCATTAGAAATGACTATATACAATGACAACATTCATGCCAATCACTCCTATTCACAACTTTTTTTCCGTCTTTTTTTTTGACATCTTTCAACTTTTTTTTTCAATCTTTTTCCTTGGAAACACATGCTACTCATTCATCTTCCTTGCTCTTTTTTTTCCCATTTTTCATTAAGAAAATGAACAAGTGGCATGTACAAAAATAACAAAACTCAATTTCCTAATGGTCATGATGATACGTCCCATCATATAGCGAAAATCAACCACCAAGTACATAAACACCCAAAAGGTACTCACCGAGTAAGAAAGTGTTGCTCCACGAGTCTTGACTTAGGAAGAGGAAATGTGTTTAGGCTAAGGGCTGAAATGAAGGGTTCACAACAAAAGCAGTCAAGGTTCAAAGCATTAACAAAGGGTAAAACATTCAACACAAGGGTAGCAATTTGGCTATGTGGCTAACAAAATAAATGAATGTCTTTACCATATTATCATAATGTACATGCTGAATGTGATTTCAAAGAGAATCAAGACAAGTTCTAGGGATGTAATCATAGAAGAGACACACATGAAAGAAAAATGTGAGACTAAAATGATGAATTAGTCTTTAAGGCTCAAAATATCACGGGTTCATCTACCAAAGTCAAACTTGCTTAGAAAATGTTAGGAGTTAAGACTAAGCACTAACCTCACACTTGGGCTAAGTTCTATCATACACACCGCATCTATATGCAACCTAACACTAAGGCTACAAGAGAGCATAGTCAATCAAAATATCACATATATTTTGCAAAAACAAAACAAAAATATTTTTGGATTCTCAAAAAAATTTTAGTTTTTTTCATTTTTTTATAGTTTCTCCACCACCACGGCCGAATCATGGCGTCACATACTGCGTGAAGCCGTGTGAATACCCATAGTTAGGATTGTTGTGAGTGGCCATCGATGTGTTCGTGGTCGAATGCTAAGAGAATGAGTTTTCAGTGGTTGCTTGGGTTGAACTTGATTTAACATATGGTTGAACTAGTCGTGCGGTTGATTTATGTGGTTAGCTGCATAACATGTCTCTTTAATCATCATTTACAGTCCATGAATTCTATTTTCTCATGTTATAGTTGGAGTAATTGAACACGATGTATGTAATGCATAACTTGTTAATAATAGAGTTACATTGCATGCATTCACATCTATAGATGGGTATACCTCATATGTAAGAAAGGTGGTATGGTAGAGCATCCAAGGTCATGTCAGCATATATATAAAGATACTCACATTCGTCATGCGCGACCATTGATGCATTATAAAAGTTTGGTCATTGATTAGTTGTGTGAATGAACTATTAAGTACATGAGTTTCTTGGTGCCCGTTTTGAGCCTGTATAGGGTGCAGTTGAGTTGGATGCATGGTCTAATATGTGTGGCCTATCACATGATAAGATCCTTGGGGCATTACTTGCATTACATGACTCCTATTGCTTCATGCCACAGCTTGAGTGGCTGGATGTGCAAATATTTAATACACGACCTCGTGACTATCAGAATTGGCATTCCATGTGCTCACCATCATGTATCCCATGTTTGCTAAGGATAACATGCTAGTACCTCACATTTTAGGGGCTAACCTTTATTTGGATACGCAATTAGCTATGTGCTTCAAGTGACACGATGATGTGTAGGTGTAGTTGCGATCATATGCAAGCCTTTACTGTATCACCTGGTCCTTAAAGTTATGGAACGTGGCAGTTAAAGTGTTTAATTGAAGTGTTCTGGCTCAGTTTGACAATATAATGATATATACTTGTACCATCCTCATTGGGATATAGGCATGTTAATTTACCTGCATGGCTTCATGACTTAGAGAGATACCAATTCCATACGAAAACTTGAGGGTAGAGAGCTTTACATTAGGTAAACCATTGTGATTAAGCTAATGTAATTACTGTATCTATTATTGCTCATTTAACTATAACTATTGGTGGAATATCCTTCACTGGGATGATTGTATTCGTATGTGTAATAGGGGGCATTAGTTTGGAGCTCTAAATTACTGCCTTGCTAACTCTCATACTGCTATACCACATTCCATTACCTATAGGAACTAGTGACCACTTTAGTCATGATTACTAGTTGAAAAAGACTTCCTCGGGTGGCTGAATTATTAACCACACTATAGGTGCAACATTAGGAGCAGTGACCTTACATCTGCCCAGCCTCATCACCCCCTTTAAACAATGTATTTTTAAGAAGTACCAAGAACCTTCCCTGTCATTGATCTACTATTGAACCATGTTCCCCAAGCTGTTCGATGCTTAATGATTAATGACCGCATGCATTACCCCAGTAACATGCCCCACATATATTGAAACATGGATTAACTCTGTGGATTATTGCTTGATTTCAAAGTGAAACATTGTTGCAAACCTATGCGTCATTATTGTGTGTTGTCATTGTTCATGTAATGCTATGTGATGCTGTGTGACGCTAGGCAATGCCCTTTCTATTCCATGATGATATAGAATTCCTGGTCGACTGACTTAATCCTAAAATGATTTGATTCCTTGATGTATTAGGACAGATTTGATGTAGCCACATACCCTAATTCGACCTTTCTTAGTGGCACTAGTTGTCATGTATAGGAAGGGTCCTCAGGTGCCAACTTATAAGCCTCTGTATAGAGTGGTTCTTGTTTAACCCTTGTTCTAACGTGATTTTGAAAAGGGTATCCATGCCAACCTAATTGCCCTCTTTGATAAGATTTGTCCTTGACGCCTAAATAGAGTGAGTAGATGCTTGAAGAGGATTGTTAGGGAGGAGACTAGATACCATAAGTGCTTTTTCGATTTAAAAGTTACAATTTATTTCAAAAAGAAATTTTTAGACCCTAATGTAAGTCGTGTAGATCATGGTGCACATGTGTGCATCCCGTGTTTAATTGAACTGTGAACTTTAGAATTTTGAGAACGAAATTCTTTCTAGGGGGGAAGATTGTAATAATCGGGGTTTTTCAACCTTAGGCTAATCATTTGAGTTAATATTTTTATTAACTTATTTGATAGAGTTAGCTACATTAGACTAATTTCTACATGATAATTGGATGTAATAATTATGTGAGCAATTTTTATTAATTTTTCTTGCTTAATTATGTGATTTTATGAAATTAGTGAACTCGTTAGAAATTAGCCAAGTCATAATAACGCGAAATTAGCAAGTAGAATTAGGACATTTGAGGTTGAGATTAAGTGAGATGAGAAAAGGTGGGATTAAACAAAGCAAATAATAAACCAAAAAAGGGAACAAAAGGGGCCGAAGCCCCCTTTCTTTTGGCAGAAAGCACGAAGAGATAGAGAGAAAGAGTGAGAGAGAGAGAAGGTGGGAGAAGGGGCGATGGTGTGCCACCACACCGGCGGTTGGCCGGCCGTCACCTGGCTTGCATGGGAGCCGCAAGGTTGAACCCCAAAGTAGAGAACGCGAGCGAGGACGAGGAAGCGAGCCATGAGCAAGGGGACTAGGTTTGCGAAAGGCATCGGTAGCGATGGAGATATGCCAGTGAAGTGCCACTGCCAGTGGGCTTAGGTCCTGCGACCACCAGGGGAGGGCCACGGTGAACAAGGACTCTGGGTCAGGTTAGGATTTGGAAACCACCGCAACCAACACCATCACCACCATGAACAATATCAATACCCCCCCACGACCTACATGTGTGGGATATGAATTCAGGCCAAAAATTTACCCAATTAGCCCAGCAGTTGGGTCCATAGCTTGGAGTCCAACTGGGTTGTTCCTGATCCCTAAACCTACTTCTAATTTGCAAATATTTTTGAAATATTTGTGATAGCTGATTAGTAGTTACATTGAAACTATAATAAATTGAGAAACTGTAAGTAGTCAGTGAATCATTTGGGTTGGACTTAAATGGTTTTGAGGACTATTGTGGTTAGTGCTATAAAAAGGGAGTTCGGGTTGTGTGAAATCCGTGTATTACGAAGTGCATTATCGTGTTTAATGCTACATTATATGTGTTGAATGCTGAAGCTTAGTTGAAATGCGTAAATGAAGTACATGTGATATGTTTGTATGCTTGAATTGAGTTTCATGCTAAATTGACACATTTCTAACTGTTTGATTGCTTGGCGTGTTAAGCAGGCTTGAGCAAATAGATATGTAATTGCACTTAAACGAACCCTGTATCATACCGAGAATAGTTTCGTTTATTTAATAGGGATGTCAAGTCGTCTCGAGTCGAAATGTGTGGCTGTGTATGGTAGATAGACTAGATGTTGGCTAAGTGTGGTGGTGATTATGTAATGTGAACCCCTTTCATGACCCAAATGATGTCTCTTGAGTGTGTTTGAATTTCATGTCATTGGATAAAACGTCTGCATCTGAAGTGTCAAAAGTCGAGATAATTTTGTATGAATGCAACATCACCTTTAAAACGAGTTTCCATATCACCTGTATTGAAGAGTAAATGACTATGTAGTCATTAACACGTTTTAAGCATATTTTACCAAAATGAGTGGTTCTATGCTTTGAAAGGTCAATGCGAAATCTTTATGGCTTCGAGCCTCTTGAGAATGAGAATTTCGTTGTTCGCGATACAATGAAAGTTGTAATGTAAGTGCATTAGATGTTAAATGCATCTCAAATGTTTTGGGCTACGAGAATGTGTTAAATGCTTGGAAAAATGATTAGGGAAGAAACCCGGCTTGTGGGAACCCTAATGCCTAGGGTGATAGACCCAAAAGTGGGAATCTTAGAATATCCTAACGAGGGTAAAGGTCCACTAGTTTCCCTAGGGATAGTACGAAATGTGAGTAACAATCTCACCAGTACAATGGAACGTAAGCGATGTACTCACCCATACCAAGCAAAAATATGAGATTCTGATGCCTTACGAAAATGATTTCGTGCATGTTATGTGATATAAAGGCCTCACTCAAGAGTGATGTTAGTGTGAAGATTTGAAAAGGGTGCATATCTCCTTGAGAATAGTTTTTATTGAGTTCCAAAAATTTTCTAAGTACACAACGATAGTTTTATAAGAATTTTCATTGGCTTAAGCAATATGCATTAATCTCACTTTCTTGCTAAAAGCAGTCTCCCTTGGTGATTTTGTTTGAACTCCTTAATGATGGGTGTTTATATGTGGACTAGTGTTCTATTGCATCCGTTACCTGAATCGTTGCATGAAATAGCTTATTTATGAATCCCGTGTGCAAGTTATGCGGCGTTATACTTATATTATCTGATGTTATATGGAGATAACATAGAATTACCACTAATAAGCTGCAAGAGACGTAGGTCAAGCAAGTTAGGTACTTTATGCTCGAATTAGAAGGAGAATAGGGTTACCATCGTGCTAGAGATGACATTAAGATGATGACAAATATGGGAGACCCTACATGCTTATCATATGATATCATACATTAGATTGTGTGTGCGCTACCTAAAGTATGATGTGCAACTATTTTGTTTCCTGGGGGTTGGGAATCATTCCCTAAGTGTGTGGCAGTGCATCCCCCTATCTTTCGCCTTTTTCCTAGAGTTTAGTTATGACAGGTACAGTCTGGCCTACACAAGTTGAACCAGAGGCTTTTTTGTACTTTAGAAAGATTTGAAGGGCTTATGCAATGTAGGTTTATGAGTTTATTAGATTGTGTAATGTATTCATAAGTATACTAGCCTTGTAAGTTAATTATGTTGGATCATATATAGTATATCAAGTAATAGTCGCTCTGAATGGCCGTATGGGCCAACCTTTTATGTGGTTAGTCATTTGCTTAGCAGTTTTACTTATTCTAGGATGT
>NCQV01107949.1:0-17215 GCA_002740545.1 Lophocereus schottii | reverse complement strand
AGATGCCAACCATTTTTAGCCAATGCTCCATTCACTTTATACACACTTGGTAGCTCCAATGTTTCTAATGGCCACAGTAGTTTGAAATGCTCTGTTTGCTTTGGTTTCAGCTGAGAAAGTTGTTGAGTACCCTCTTCATCCTTTTCTCTTTGATTGAGCTCGTCTGTTGTGTTTAGTAACAATTGAAACATCAATAGGATTAAAAAAAGGAATTTGGATTAACATCAACCTGTTTTGCCTGAAGTAATCTCCAGGGATCGTAGATGCTCTTTTATCAAGTCAACTCTGCACAAATAATGAGTTATTTATTTCGAGTAACATGGACTCTTTCTAAATTGCCATTGAATAGATGCTCAGACAGTGGTTTTAAAACTTGCCTTACTGTAAGGCTAAAAACAAGGAAAAACTATATAGTGGCGGATTTAGATTTTTTTTATTAGGGATGTCCACCAATGTTTACAACTTTTGTTTACATTTTTGTTGCGAATTTTAAAATCGACACATGACAGAGTATTAAAAACTCAGCTAAAAAAGAATATACTAAATATAAAATCGACCTTGCCGTGAATCCAATTTTCAATCACCTAATACATTGAAAAGTAACAAAATCACATGAGAATATGACGTCTCACAATTTTTCGTAACAGAAAACAAATTACTAAAATTATTAAGCACATAACCAAACAATTGCAAAAGCAATTAACCAAGCAAATACAAAATTTCAATTAACCAAGCAATTACAAAATTTCAATCAACCAAACATAATTCAACTCCACATAACTATTAGCCATAGCAATTGAGAAGCTGAAAATCAAAAAAACTTGGACAATGTCACAAGATAGGAAAGATAAAGACATCCCCTACCTCTTTCTTTTGCAATCTGCTATCACGAGAATAAAAAAATAGAGATAGACATTGTATGTGTGTGCGAGAGAGAGAGAGAGGGAGACACATATTGAGAGAGAGAGAGAGTTCAATTTTGGACTCCTGTTGGTGGTTTTGGTGAGAGACTTTATCTAATTACATTTCAATATCTTTTACTATTTACAGCCATTGCCTACCTTTATTATTACAAAGGAAAATTAAAATATTAGAATTTTATATTTGGGCCTGACTTCAAGCATAATATAAGGGCATCTAAGGTATTTTAAGTTATTTTTAGGGGTGTCCATTTCTAGTAAGTCCACCCCCTCTAAAGTCGCTTACTATAAATTTTTTTTGGGCTAGGAGTATCCTTGGACACCCCTAACCTATACCAAGATCCCCCCATGACTATATAACTTGCCACACTCTACTCTATATTTTCAAGATCTTACAAAGTTTGTTCAACTTGTTAATATTTCGATTCAGTGAGATTTTCATGCCTTCTTGTCACAACATAATGTTGTTAGTCAATAATTTTCAAGAACTCGATTGCATTATTTGCTACAAAAAATTCCCTCCTAAACACTCAAATTGCCCTAGAAGCAATTGAATAGGGTGATTGCAAAAATTAACTTAAAATTCAAAAGCCAATGCAAAAATTAAATAGAGACAATGCACAAGAATGTTTTAACGAGATTGGGCGCCAATTACGCTTAGGTCCCCGCCTAGAGTTATCCAACTTAGAATTCAACTCTTTACTTCTCTTATTAAGATAAACTCTTGAACAAGATCTCAGAGCTTTCTCACTCTCAAGATCCCAACACTTAAACCAACCTCTTGATTTAAGTTTGGGGCGTTGACCTTATAATTCCTAACTTCACTCCTTAATAACCAGCAATTCCTCACAACTTAATTTTTAATCACAAAACAGTATTTAGAATAATAGCTCAATGTATAAACTCAATGCTTATTCAACTTGTTGGGATGCCTTGCTTTTGCACTTGTGACCTATATTTATAGGGTTGGTAGTCATGATCTCATTTAGTTAAGAAAGGAAGTTTCTGACTAAAATATCTTGAAATCTCATTTTAGGCCGTTGAAATCTGATTTGCATATTCTGATTTGATTTTCCATTAGATTAATCATGGTAGGTGATGACATAAACTTGCAATTAATCTTTTTCCTACTCTTGTAATCTAGATATTGCTTGCTATCATATCAAATCAAATAAAACAATAAGAGATTTCATTTGGAGTTCGTATGTCATCATCATTTCATATTTTTTAGAATTCTTTGCATTTTCATAATGATTCCCAACGTGGTCACAATCAGCATCAATCACCTTGATTTTATTCTTTAGCCGAGTGAATAGCATATGATTTAAAAAGTTCAAATCATATGGCAAGTATAATGGATTTAAAAGGGGCAAGAATGATTTTTTGTAAAAATAAAATCATAGCAAGAGAATATCATCAAGTGATTTGATTCTTCAAAATTTAAAATAAATAATCTCTTTAGTTAACACTCCAAATTATTTGATATTAAATGATACCTACATATATTCCATCTGTAAATGTATACATGATTTACTAGTATAAAGGAACTACCTTATCCATGCTGATTTTGAATTTGCCTACCACTAATTTTCATGGCCTAACCCCTAGTTAATTTTTTGTGTCATCAAAACTATGTAGCCATTCAGAGAGTCAACAATCTTCCCCTTTTTGATGAAAGATAAAAATTAGCTTTGTAAACCATTTGGGCTTCAACGATAAAGGCATGCCGGGTTTACTAACATAATAAGTTGTAATAATACATTTATCAACATACTATTCAAAGCATTGAGGCAAGGATATTAAGTCAAGAGTATCAAATGTAATAACTAAGCAAAGTACAGTAATTTAGCAGGTAACAACAAAATTTAGCAGATTGTGATATGTCAATAGCTAGCTTAGTAACACGACATTACCAAATCCTATCATATGTATGGTTTTCTCCCCCTATTTCATCAGAAAGGAAGAAAATGTTAAGCAAAATAGTTTTGAACAGATCACCAGGATTGGTTGAAAATAACTTTTCGCAAAAAAGAGGCAAAATAAAATAAAAGATGAGAAATTAGGGCCTGGACTTGGAGGTCTTGATAGCTTCAAAGATCAGTTGAATAGCATATGCAGTGCTTGCAGCTTGTCAGCAGCCGCCAATGGAACACCTTTGAGAGTACATTGACGAGTTAGGCTCCCAACATGGAGGAGATCACCTAATTTTTGATTGACCTCAGACAACTGGTTTAGTTAGGAGGGTTCGTAAGCAAGTAAGACAATTATGGAGGATGACTTGGTTAGCAATGGCATCTATCATATTAGTGTGCTACACCATGATAAGCTCGAGCTTGTCTATAGTTTCTTAAAGCTCATAGGTGTGCTCATCAAGCACGAAAATGTGATCAATGATGGAGGAATGTGGAGCTGGTTTGGGACATGTGAGGCGTGGTTTCACATGCTAGCCGAACTGCTTGGAGACACTATTCTTCTCGGTCTAAGTCATATCCTCAATTAACTTCCAAGCACCACTCTCATTTTGAAAGAATTGAATGTTTTTAAAGGAGGTAGGGGTGATGACGGGGATTGGTTTGGTCTCACGGACTTCATCGTTAAGTGACACTCCAAAATGTTTGAAGATCGAAGTTAACAGGTTTGAGTAAGGTAGGGGTAGGATGCAGGACTGAGTTGACTTTGGACATACAACCTAGGATGTAGTGAGAGAAATTAATAGGCTTTCCAGTTATAAGAAGATATATGGCCATAAGGGTTTTGTTGTTGACACTGACAATAGAGCTTGGCTTGGGCAAACAAGCACATAGCAGAGGAATCAAGGGTCTTATTACAAAAAGGGATAGGACAAGTGCAAGGTATGGGCATGGCACTGGGGGTGNNNAAACTCAAGTAAGCATCTATTCTTGGCCTCTATCTGGGGTGGGGTGGATGGGGTGAAATTAGGTAACTCAAGAAGGCAATTCAAGATGGACATAGTAAGGGTAAATTTAGTGTATTTAACTTGGCATTCAAGGGAGATTGCAGGCCCCATCTTACCAGTCCTAACGTTAGCGTAGAACATGCAAACAAGTTGAGGATAGTACTCATTAGCTAAGTCTAGCAATTTGCTATAGTTACTACTCAAAAGATAGTCAACAAACCCCAAACTCTTAACCAAAATAGACTCAACATCTAGTTTCTCATAAGAATGAACAGAACGGTTTATGAATTGTGATAGAAATTTACCTCAAGCAAGACTTAAATGGAGGTGGGCATTGGCCGCAAAGAAGGGCCCAAGGATGAAGGTGGCCTCGTTATGGGCATCCAGGTAGCGGCGAAAGTGGGTGCAGTTGCGGTGGAGAAGGCAGCGCTAGTGTCGACCGTAGAGTCTATCGGTGGTGAGCATGACGGAGAATTGGCTTGAGCTGCATGTGGGTCAGTCTCAGTTATGGAGTCAGAGATGGCTTGAGGCTCGCCGGTGGGTGCTTGACGAATCGTCTTATAGACTTGTTTAATCAAGATCTGGGCACTCCACTAGAGAGGGGCTAACTGAGTGATGGATTTCTGAATCTTGGACGTAGAGGGGGTTGATTTTAGGGGAGAAGTTGGAGCCTTACCACCTCGTGTTTTGGGTGCCATTGATGAAGGTTGGAACTCCAAGGTGTATGATAGTAGTGGATGGTGAAGTTAAGGGAAGGCGAGGGGTGGATTCATACCAAAGTAATGCCCTAAAGGTTTGAATTCCGGTAGGAATTTATCCTATTCCTAAATTTGGGAAATATTGGAACGGTTTGTGTTGATTTTGGAAAGGATTTTGAGCTGGGGATTTCGCCTTGTGGAAGACAAAGAAGCAAAAGGACATTTGCTGGTGTGAGATATGAATGGAGAGGAGAGAGAGTGTGGAGGAAAGAGGAAAGTAAGAGAGAGAGAGAGCAGGGAAAGAGTACAACGATGCCTGAATTTGATTTGCCTTATTTTTGGTCAAGCGCAGTCAAGAGGGTAGGGGTTGTAATTGTATCAACTATCCAGCTAAAATAAGATGGTTGCCCAATTTTGTAAAATAGCGTGAAGGAAAGAATTTTGGTGAGATTTATTTTGAAAATAGTTCTGAATTAATTTGATGAACTACTGTTATCCAAAATAATTAAATCTTGTTATATTCGAAGGACAAAAAATTGTGAATTAATTTTCTCCAATCAAATCCACTCAATTTTGTTTAATACTGAATTCATGTCAAGCATTGCAATTAAGTGCCCAAGCCATACCAATTGAATCTAGAGTGATATTATGTTCCTGATTAATGAGTTAACTACCATTTTGATCATCTCGATACAATGTTGAAGTCTGATTGCCTCAGAAAGAGTAGGAGTAATTGTCCTTGCAACTTACTTAAGGAACTAAATTAGTCATGAGAGAGGACTCCCCCTTAATTCATTCATCAATATTTAGCATTCCAAGTTCGCGATGAGTAAATTTTAATCGATCTTCACTTAGAGGTTTCATAAATATATCAGCTAATTAATAGTCTATATGCACATATTCTAGGAAACACGATCTTTTTTAACATGAGTAAAATGATGATGTAACTCAATATGTGCAGTATAAGAGTGTTGAACCGGAATTTTTGTAATACCAATAGCACTTTGATTGTCATATTTGATTGGTACTTCTTTGAGATTTATGCTAAGTCATGCAATTGTTTCATAGTCCAAAGTAATTGTGCACAACATGCACCAGTGGCGATGTATTCAGCTTCTACTGTTGAAAGTGCTATAGAATTTCTTTTACTTAGAATGCCAAGAAACCAAGCTTGGTCCAACAAACTGACAGGTACCTGACATACTCTTTCTATCTACTTTATAAGTTGCATAATCTACATCAGTATGTTCTACTAAAGAGAATTCTCTCCATCAAGGATACCATAGTGCTAGATTTTTAGTTCCATTCGGTATCTAAATATCCTTTTTATACAAGTGAGATGGGATTCTTTAGGGGAAGCTTGAAATCTAGCGCACAAGCATATACTAAAAATGATGTCCGGATGACTAGCTGTAAGATAAAGCAATGATCCAATCCTTCCTCGATAAACCTTTTCACTAATGGGTTTGCCATCTTTGTCAAAGTCTAATTTTTCATTTGTAGCCATTAACTTCCAAGCATGTTTGGCTTGCTCCATTTTATATTTCTTTAGGAGCTTGTTAACATATTTACTTGATTAATGAAAACTCCATCTTTACACTATTTGATTTAGAGGTCTAAGAAAAAGGTTAATTCCATCATGCTCATTTCAAATTCTATACTCATAAGATTGGAGAATTCTTTACTTAGAGAGTTGTTTGTAGCTCCCAAAAGCATATCATCGACATTAATTTGAATAATTACAAAGTTATGTCCTTTTGTTTAGTAAATAAGCTCTTATCAATTTGTCCTCTTTTAAAATGATGTTCTAGGAGGAATTTACTTAATCACCCATATCAACCTCTAGGAGCTTGTTTTCGACCACAAAGAGCCTTTCGAAGTTTATAGACATTATTGCGAAAGTCTATTTCTCAAATCCGGGATGTTGTTCCACATAAACCTTTTCTTGTAAATATTCATTTAGGAAGGCACATTTTGCTTCCATTTGATAAAGTTTGATATTCATCTATGACGCAAATGGCAATAGTATGCGTATAGCCTCTAAGAAGTGTCATCATAATCAATAGCTTTTCTTGATTATATCCTTTAGCAACTAATCTTACTTTATTCCTTATAAAATTTTTTGGCTTCATCTAATTTGTTTCGAAAGACCCATTTTGTTCCTATTATCGGGTGGTATTGTGGTCAAGCTATAAGTGTCCATAATTGATTTCTTTCAAATTAGTTTAATTTATTTTGCATAGCCTTGATCCAGTTCGAGTCGTTACGTGCTTCTAGGTGATTCTTTGGTTCTATGTGTGATACAAATGCAAAGAAGACACAAAAATATGCAAAGATGAATGAGTTCTCACCCAGGTGGATATAAAGAGCTTGTCGATTGGGTGATAGGACTTTACAGAGTCTTTGAGTTACCTCCTTTTGTGTTACATTGGGTTCTTGATTTGTTAGCTCCTCTTCATCTTCAGCTGGGACATCTTCTTGTTGACTTGTGTTGAAGGGTTGTTCTTGTGGGTGTTCATTGGCAAGTTGTTGTTGTTTTAAGGCTTCTTCTTCATCATCACTATGCTTATTTAAGTTAAGATTCTGTAAGTTAAGATTCTGTACTATGGGGCCACTTAACATACCATCATTAGATTCATCAAAAATTACATAAATACTTTCTTCGATATTTTTAGTATGTTTATTATAGATTCTATGTGCTATGCGTAGGATATTCCACAAATATTCCTTTATTACTTCTAGCATCAAGCTTTCCTAGGTTACTTTTACCATTGTTATGAACTAAGCATTTACATCTAAAAGGTCAAAGATAAGATATGTTAGGTCAACGACCTTTAAATAATTCATAAGGATTTGTTTTTAAAATTGGCCGAATCAAACATCATTTTAGAACATGATCGGGTGTATTTACTACTTCAGCCCAAAAATTTTGAGGGATATTACTTTCACACATCATAGTGCGTGCCACATTTTCTAAAGTGCAATTTTTTCTTTCAACTACACCACTATGTTAAGGTATATGTGGTGCTGAAAAATTATGAGAAATTCCATGATTGCCACAAATTCAGTGAATTCTTTTTGATCAAATGCTATACCATGATCGCTTCTTATGAATATGATTAATGAGTTTTTGTAAACTTATAATTGTCTACAAAATTTTGAGAATTCTTTAAAGGCTTTGTTTTTTTTTCCTTTTAGAAAGGAGAGCCATGTAAACTAAGAATAATCATCAACAATCACAAGTATGTATTTACTACATCCTAAACTTTGTATAGGTATGGGTATACATAAGTCCATGTAGAGGAGTTCTAATGGTTTGGATATGCTAATATTAATTTTTGACTTAAAGGTACTATACACTTGTTTTTCGTTAGCATAAGCATCACACATATGATTATATTCAAAATTGGCTATTGAAAGTCCTCGTATTGATTCATTTTTGGCTAATTTTTAAATTCTATGCATGCTTGGGTGTCTTATTCTACGATGCCACAACCAATGATCCTCGTGATGTGAGGCTTTAAAATGTGATGGAATACTATCAATGTCTATTGTATATACATTTTCAATTCTAGGACCACAAAGGGTGATTTTTTCTGATGTCTTTTTGGTTTTTAACAATGCAATGAGTTGAGTGGAACGTCACAAGGTTTCCTTTGTCATATAATTGAGATATGCGTAAAAGGTTGAGTTTAAGCCATTAAAAAGATAGACATTATCAATCGAGTTAGAAGAATTTTCACTAATTTTTCCAATACCAATATTTTATTTATGCTTTTGTCTCCAAAGGTAACACTTCTATGTCCTTTCTTTTTGATTTTGGTGAACAAACAATCATTACCGCTTATGTGTCTTGAACATCCGCTATCAAGGTACCAAATGTCTTTCTCGGCTTCAAGCACACATACAAAATAAAAAATCAAATATTTCTTCTACTTTTGATGTTAAATTTGGATTCAAAATCACTAGCTACCATGTTCGATGGTCTTATTCCATTATGGACCCATATTTGAATAATTCTTGAAGAGGGTTTTCTAAATAGGCATGAATAGTCAATATGACCAACCTTGGCGCAATAATTACAAGTTCTAGCATCCTTTTTTTGTGGGGTGGACTTACCAAAAGAAATTATTATAGGTTTTCTTTTTGTTTGAGTGATTTTATCCAATTCTCTCTTTACTGAAGGATGCTCTTTGGGTACAAAGTAGATTATCAAAATTTTCTTGACCTTGTGTGAACTTTAGGATTATTTTGTGATCTCCACCACAGTCGTCTTGCAATTCCATAGTGTTATTTTCTAAACTTTTAACTTTATTATGAAGGTCATTGTTCAATTTTGCAAGAAGTACATTCTTTTGATTTAATTCTAGAACATTTTTCTTCTGAACTTTATATCTAGATAAATATATTTGTTCTAATTTAGTGAAACTAATTAAGGCATTAATTAATTCTTCTTTAGAGCATTCATAGAGAGCTGATGTCTACCTTATTAGTACTTTCACATTCAGATCAATTTTTACTTACATTAGTTATGAGATAGATGTCGACAGTGTGTTCTTCATCACTTTCACTGCCACTTGTTTCACTATTGGTCACTCATTGTCTTTCTTTTTGAATCTTCATTTTCCTCCTATCTTTTGAATTGGCACACAGTCCTTCAACAAGTTTCTTACATACTACATCCATAACAAGAACTAACATTAGCATTGTCTTTATTAAAAAAAAAAAAACTTACCTTTAGAGGATTTACCATTTCTTTTTAGTGTAGATACTTTTGGGTTGGATCCCCATTGATTGAATGTTTTTCTTTAGCCCATTTTGTTAAGGTCTCAAACAATCAATGAGAATGAAGCCAATGGATTTTTTATCATCTGAAGTGCAATATTCCTTTATGGCTTTTAGAGCGATTCCTTTCCTAGAACATTCTCCTTCGTCCTCCTTGAGATGAATTTGATGTATCAAGAGCTTTCTTAAAAGATCACCTAGTTTTAACTTCTTGAAATCTTGAGCTTCTTGGATCGTAGTAACCCTTGGTCCCATTTCTCTTTGGAAGACACCTAATGATCTTTCTTACCATTTCTTTGTTTGAGTAGGTCTTACCAAGCGACTTCAAGTTGTTGGTGATGTCAGTGAAACGAGTGAATATGTCTTTGATCGATTCGTCTGACTGCATTTTGAATAGCTCATATTGATTTATAAATTTTCCTTTCACGAACTTGGCTTGTCCCTTTATAGGTGCCAATCAGTTTCTTCCAAACCTGTTTAGCTGCATCACAGATAAAAGTTCGGTTATATTCGTTAGCATCTGAACCACAGTAAAGAATATGTTTATCTTTGGAATTCTTGGTAAGTTTATCCTAATTGACACTCATATATTTATCTTTTGGTTTATCAATATCTTCTCCCTTATCATTTTTTACCATAGGAATATCTCCATAGCATTTTCCAATAAGAAATAGTTCCTTTAAATAAAAGGTGTCTACCAGTAGATCGACCTTCAATATTGATATCTCTTAAAAAGGTCATGCTCGTCACCCACTTGACTGCTATGTCAAAAGAAGTGTGGGACTGGTTCTAATACTAATTGAATACTCGAATCGCCCTAGAGCGGATGAATAAAGAGATTGCAAAAATTAACTTAAAAATCAAACGAAAATGCAGAAACTAAATAGAGACAATGCACAAGGATATTCTATTGAGGTTGGGACTCAATTAGACCTAGATCCCCACCTAGAGTTATCCAACTTTAGGATTCAATGCTATATTTCTCCTATTAAGATGAACTCTCTAACAAGATCTCAGAGCTTCCTTACTCTTGAGATCCTAACACTTAAACCAACCTCTTGGATTAAGTTTTAGAGGAGTTGACCTCACAACACCTAAGTTAACTCCTTAATAAAAAAACAATACCTGACAACTCAATTTTTGATCTCAAAATGATATTTCAAATAATAACTCAATGTATAAACTCAATGCTTTTTCAACTTGCTTGGATTCCTTACCCTTGCTTTCGCGGCCTCTATTTATAGGTTTTGTAGTCATGATCTCATTTTGTCAAGAAAGGATGTTTTTGATGAGAATATCTTAAAATTTTATTTCAGGCCCTTGAAATATGCTCTGCAGATTCTGATTTGATTTTCCATCAGATTAATCATGGTAGGTGACGATATAAACTTGCAATGAATATTTTTCATGCTCTTCTAACTTAGATATTTATTGTTATCATCTCAAATCAAATCAAATAACATGAGATTTCTTTTGGAGTTGGTATGTCATCATCATTTCATATTTTTGAAATTGCTTTGATTTTCATAATGATTCCAACGTGATCACAATCAGCATCAATTAGCTTGATTTTATTCTTTAGCTGAGTGAACATCATATGATTTAAAAAGATTAAATCTTATGTCAAGTGTAATGGATTTCAAGAGGGAAGCACGCTTTTTTTATTAAAAAATAAAATCATAGTAAGATAATATCATCAAGTGATTTGATTCTTCAAAATTTGGAATTCAGTTTTGAATAAGCTAAATATTTCTTTAGTTAACACTGAAAATTATCAATCAAATAAAATCATTTGATATTAAATGAGATCCATATCTATTCTATCCATAAATGTATGGATGATTTACTGGTATGAAAGAACTTCTTTGTCCATGCTTGTTTCAAATTAGACATTTTCATGGCCTAACATCTAGTTAATTTTATGTTTCATCAAAGCAATTTAACCACT
The DNA here is from genome assembly GCA_002740545.1 of Lophocereus schottii. Taxonomy (NCBI): domain Eukaryota; kingdom Viridiplantae; phylum Streptophyta; class Magnoliopsida; order Caryophyllales; family Cactaceae; genus Lophocereus; species Lophocereus schottii. The sequence goes on along the minus strand of NCQV01107949.1, from coordinate 5,947 downwards.
ATGGGAGTCAATACCTCCAATTGATCCTATTGTCCTTGCATGCATAAAATATAACAGTTTATAGAGCATGACGAGGCCAAGTCACATAACCTTCAAGGAAATGTACAAAATGTGGTTTTAAGATAATTTCTACAGGTGGACCTATCACCTTGGGCAAGCAGGTTAAATAGGGGTTAGGTTTATTCAGGTTTGGGTAAAATATGAGTCAAGTGTATTTCAAAATCAGGTAAAATATGGACATGTGTATTTTGGTTTTTCGAGTTTCGGGTTGACCCAATAGGTTTAGGGTGCCTTTTCTGTGAGATATTTTTCTTATGTAAAAATAAAAAATTCTGCATATTTATTAACTAAAATTGTTATTATTTAATGAGTAATTGTAATTTCTCAGAAGAATATTAAAAAGATTCAAACTTTTTATTATAATATATAAACACCTTGTATGGATTGGTAAAAAACCAAATGCCCTTTGGTTTGGGTGGATCGATCCGTACACTGAAATAAGGTCAATGACAGGTCTGCCATTATGGGGCAACAGGTCTAGGCAAGTTAAGGACTTGTAGTAGTTTGACCATCTAATAACCTATTTAATAATTCAATATTTTTATTCACTAATCTACCAATATTGAATCATTATTAATGGGTCAACCCCAGCACAAATACAACTAAACCTTTTCCTACCACTAGCATCATAGTTCAAGACTAGTTAGAGCAAAAATCAAATAAAATTGAATAAAAGAAGCACAAGATATTATCTTTTAGTTATAACATCAAAAATCTACATTATTACAAATAATTTATTTAAAAAATGATTAAATATATATGACTTGGGCATCTTTAACGTTTGTCTTTTCTAAATTGATTTTTTTTTTTTTGAAGATTCGAGAGCATGCAATTTCGTGCACATTTTTAACTTTTCTTATTTAAAAGTTGTATACAATATTATTCTCAAAGAGTGAAGAAGAAAAAGAAGGGTGTTATTGTCTAATTTGTAAAGGGATGCCATAACTACATGATGTCTCTTTAAACTACTTGATAAAAATGACTAACCATTATTATTAAGAGGAATAAATTAGAGAAAAATCAACAATGTTTGGCTCAAGCAGGCGGGCTCGGATTCGAGTCGATTTTGATTTTGACCCACTAATTTGCAGGTTTTTGGGTTCAGCTTATTTCGAGTTCAGGTCGAGAAATCGTGTTCAGAACCCAAAATTTTCACATGAGTTCGGGTTGGATTTTCGGATCATATCAATTTTTTCTGTGTTTAGAAACAAGACTTACACACTCAAAATACGTGGGAGGCTAATTTCACTCTTTAAGGACCCCTTTCTTTCAGTCTCTTCTAATGTCTCACCTTTTTGTGGATTTCCTAGAGTAGGAGATTCACTCCCTACTTATACTAATTCCGCCTCTTTAAAGTATGGTGGAGATTTGAGATGAATGTCACAATCTTACATAACTTGCTCTTATGTACTTTATAAATTTCCTACTATTTTTCTAGTAGATAAAGCGATAATTTAGATATTCCTAAGACCTATAATAACCTAAGCGATATTTTAGATACTACACCCCAGCTTGATACTACACCCCAGCTTTTTAGTGAACTTCCGCCCCTTAATATATTGCACGGGGAAGAAGATGAAAGCATTGCTTAGACCATGCTCTTTTAGTTGGTAAATGTAAATGTACTAACCTCAACCAACATCAATCCATATCAATCAACTGCAACGCACTTTATAAATTTCAATAAAAATGCCAATTTTAATCCACTTGATCCACTTCAACTGATTTCAACAAACTTCAACCTGTTTCTACTAACTTCAATCCACTTCCTACTATTTTAGCCAACTTCTACCGATCAAACAAAGAAACAAAAATTCAACCAATTTAAACCCACTTCAATCCATTTTAATAAAAAAAATATCCATTTCAATTTATTTCAATCAACTTCTACCAATTTCAATCAATTTCACCCATTTACAAATTCATATTTCCCAACAAAAAGGACAGACCATTAGAACTTAATTTCTCAATTACAATAATAAATTCCTTGTACCCTCTCCCCGGGCCCGGGGTGCCTTTTCGTTTTTAAGTAATATTTTAACTCTTGATTCGAAGCATGGATATTATAGAAAGATAGCGGTAGTATTTATGAGTAGTGCTCTGTACTTTTTGCATGGTAAACTTAGTAGCTTCTGTAGAATTAGAAGCTGAACTTAGCGAAATTAGATCTTCAGGGTCAAATGTTGACATTGTCTGTGTAATGGAGGGAGCGCATGAACTACTTAGGAGTTGGACGCTGTGCCTTAATCACAGTGTCATACATGGATTGAGCATGGAGTCCAATAGACTCTCAGAATGAGCTTGAATTGCAGCAAAATATCAAGTTTCCTATTCGTAGCGCAGAATGATTCTTGCAAAGGCAATGTTTGCAGATAGTTATAAGCTTATCATACACCATGTTTACAGTTTTTAAATGAATCTTTTTAGCTCAGCAATTCATGTAAAAGTGGCATAGCATACTTCAAGGACCTTGATGTATTTTGGGAGAAATAAGCACCAGATTGTGCCAAATCAGACCATTTTCACATTTTAGTTGCTACAGAATACAGAAGCTGACATGAATGATGGTCAATTTATAGTTTATGGAACTATTGAGAGCTTCATTAAATGATCAGCTCAGTTCATTTTGTACGAAATTGAGTAATTAAAGGGTGTGGTGCTTGATCACTTATTAATGCACTAATGAAACAATCGGAGGGTTTGCGTAAAAAAATACATCCCGGTGGCGCCAAATTGATGTGATTTGTCATGTATGTTGATCAATTGATATATACAAAGCCACACAGTTAAGTGGAAATAAAAACAAAATATTAGAATGCGAAATTATCATTAGTGACCACGACAAGATACTTTTTGCGACAGCCTTTTCACATTCTAGCTTTGGTTGGCTCTCTTGATCTTCCTTGTCGAATGCAACCCACGTTCATATGAATATAACAACTTTTATAACGGATGCGAGAAAGTATGAACAAATTGACAAATACACACAGATTTAACGTGGTTCACTAACAATGTGTTAGCTACGTCCACAGGCAGAAGAGAGGGATAGTTTTATTGATCCGATGATATTGGAATACAGAGATACGCATTACATACACAGTGCTAGGTCTGCAAAAGGGGGCTAAAGAAAACAGATTCAAGGCATTCCAACAAATCTTCACCTTGACTTGAATCCTCTCATAGCAACAACAGATGCACCATAACAGTGCCAGATCTCTTCTGCCTCAGATTTTGCTCTCCAGGAGGCAAATTAATAGCTTCCAACATTTAACACGTCCAGCCAATGTTGGAACTTGCTAACTGGAACCAACTTAGTGAACATATCGACGGGATTGTCAGCAGTACCTACTTTCTTTACTTGAATTCTCTTTTCACTTCTCGAGAAATGATATCGAACATCAATGTGTTTGGTCCTCTCATGGTGAACCTGATCCTTGGCTAAACATATTGCACTCAAGCTATCACAGTATATGGTAGCCTGAGCATGGGGTAGACCAAAATCACTGACCAGTCCTTTTAACCAGATTCCCTCCTTAGCTGCTTCTGTTAGCGCCATGTACTCTGCTTCCGTAGTAGACAAAGTAACCGTGGGCTGCAAAGTTGCCTTCCAGCTTACAACAGAACCTCCAAGAGTGAAGACATAACCAGTCATTGATCTCCTGCTGTCCACATCTCCAGCATAATTAGAATCTGAATAACCTGTCACCAAACACTGGGTATCACCTCCATAGATGAGACCAACATCAGACGTACCTCTTAGATAGCGAAAAATCCTCTTCACAACTTACCAAAGCTCCTTACCAGATTCTCCCATGAACCTACTGAGAACACTAACAGCATGTGCAAGGTCAGGTCTTATACAGACCATCGCATACATCAAACTCCCTATTGCACTAGCATTAGGAACTCGAGACATGTATTCCTTTTCTTCAGCAGTTTTAGGAGCAAATGCAACAAATAGGTGGGCATTTGCAGCACTTGGAGTATCTATAGATTTTGCTGTAGACATGCAGAATCTTGGCAATATCTTCTGAATATAGCCCTTCTGTGATAAGAAAAGCTCCTTCTGACTTCTATCCCTATAGATCTCCATACCCAAAATTTTCTTTACTGGACCCAGATCCTTTATCTTGAACGCATCACTTAGGAGACCTTTCAGCTTCTGAACATCAGATTTGTGCTCTGCAGCTATCAGCATATCATCAACATATAGCACTGAATAGATAAACGAACCATTTGCTGCCTTGTTGTGATGTACACAATAGTCTTATGGACTCCTGTTATACCTGAGCTGTATCATGTAGGTGTCAAACCTCTCGTACCACTACCTAGGTGACTGTTTAGTCCATACAAGGACTTCTTCAGATGACAGACATATTCTTCTTTACCAAGAACTTGGAAACTATCTGGCTGAGCCATGTATATATCTTCTTCCAGCTCTCCATGTAAGAAGTCTATCTTCACATCTAGTTGCTCAAGCTCAAGATCCTGATGTGCCACCATTGCTAATAGTACTTTGATGGAAGTATGTCTGACCACTGGTGAGGAAATCTCAATGTAATATACTCCCTTCTCCTGACCGAACCCTCTGGCAACCACTCGAGCTTTGTTTTTAATACCCTCAGTAGGCGATATCCTTTCCTTCTTCTTAAAACCCATTTGCAGTTGATGATTTTTCTATCCAACGGCCGTTTCACTAGTTCCCAAGTCTTATTCTTTTGAAGTGACTCCATCTCATCTGCCATTACTGTAATCCATTGGGTAGACTTGGAACATGTGACTGCTTCTTTATAGGTGGACGGCTCGTGAGGATCCACCTCTTCAGCAACCTGTAGTGCGTGAGCCACCATATCCTCGAAATCATATTTCGTAGGAGGCTTCCTGAAATTAGCCCTCCAAGAGCGACCAAGAGCTAAGCTATGTTGATTAGCTAGCGGTGTGGGCTTGGTTTCTGCGCAAGAATGTTGAGCTTCTTCCTATTGTGGTTCACTCTCATCATGAGTGACTTGCTGCTCCAGCTGCTTTTCAACACTACCAGTTTCTGACACAATAACAGACTTCATAGTAGGGTTAAAAATAAAATTTTCATCAAAAACCACATTTCTACTAATAATAACCCTCTTTTCTAATGGAGACTAGATTTTGTAACCTTCACTCCATCCTCGTAGCCCAAAAATACTCCCTTGTTGGCTCGAGGTTCCAATTTACCCTCATATATATGATAACAAACAGGAGAATCAAAAACTTTCAGATATGAGTAATATGCAGGTTTACCAGACCACATCTCATATGGAGTTTTGAGATGTATACCTGTGTGAGGTCCACGATTGATCAAATAGTATGTTGTATTAACCGCTTCTATCCAAAACCTTCTAGCCAACCTAACATTAGAGAGCATGCACCTAGCTCTCTTCAGAAGTGTTTGATTCAGATGTTCTGCGACACCATTCTACAGTGGTGTATCCCTGACCATGCGATGTCTAGCAATCCCTTCACTATGTCAGAACTCATCAAACTCAGATGAATAGAATTCCAGCCCATTGTCAGTGCGCAACCGCTTGATCTTCTTCTCAGTTTGATTTTCCACTAATGTCTTCTACTGCTTGAAGTTGTTGAAAGCTTCACTTTTGTGTTTCGTCATAAACACCCAAGACATTCTGGAATAATCATCAATAATTGATAGAAAGTACCTATGACCCCCCCAAAGACTCAACACGAGAAGGGATGCCATAACTTGGTCATATCATCCTTGTGAACTTCTGAAGATGCAACAGCAGCTGAAACAGATAACGTAGTGCCTTGCAGTATGTACGAAGTACCTCGCTTGACACCCTTCAGAACCCTATCTAAACCCTTATAGACATACAGAACTCCTCCTTCACCTTGA
>NCQV01107944.1:0-12335 GCA_002740545.1 Lophocereus schottii | reverse complement strand
ACAAGTCCTACAAGGTTCATTTCAAGCTCCAAAGTCCAAGCATTAGCTCACATTATGGAAGAAAACTTAACACAAGCACCTGAGTTCAAAGATCAGTTTTTACCCGGTATTGTTCACTTAATTACTTAAGCTACATTATAGCTTAATCTTGAATTTTTGCATTTTTAGAAACCTTAAGATGTCCCCTTTCAAGCCCCAGCATCAGTTCCTAATCATTCGCATTGGAAGAAGGGAAATCAAGGTCAATTTCTAAACCGGCCAGTTTTGGACCCATTTTACACGGTTTAATATTTGAAGTGATTGACCCATTTAGACCTTGTTTAACCTTAATTTCTTAGTTGGGGGGGGTTTATATACATCCTAAGCTTTCCCCCGCAGGTTTGAAAACTCAATCATACTCACTTTTGCTAAGGTTAAGTCAAGTCATAAAATCGGCTTAATTCTGTCCGTGAACCCAGTTTATAAACCTGGTTTCTTTTGCCTTCATCCATGGGTTTACTCATCTTCAGCTAGAGTGGCACACTCTCCAAGGCATGGTACACATCCCTAAGCTTCAATCACAGGCTGTAACCTTGCGAAGAATGACCAATAGGAAGCAACCAGCAAACAAACGTGTCTCTTGCATCCCATCGGATAGCCGAAAAGGGAACTCTACTTTGCGGCTGGCCACTTACATTTCAGCTAGATTTCTGGTTGATTAAGCTTAAGGATGAGCTAATTACATTGAAATGGTCATTTGTCTTGCTTTCCTTAATGCTTTGAATGTAATTAAACTAGCTTGAACAATAGTTTGTAACCGGTTAGTCATAACCGGGTCATTAGCATAGTTAACACCTTTCCCTCTTAGGGAGGAAAGGTTTAGGAAGGTGCTAGCTTGGTTGTGTGCTTGCTAATTGTGTAACAAAGGGGAGAAGACGGCCTTTTTCTAGCTCATTATTCAGTTTGAAACAAAAATACTTTGAGAGCATTTGCCTTCTCATCTTTAAATCTTCACTTGCTTATCCTTAACCCGGTCAATTAAGGAGGTGATCAAGTAAGTCCTAACCTTGATTAAGTGGTGTTTCTGTATCTTAATCTAAGATTAGAGACCTAAACTTACATTTGGTGGTGATTCTGTATCCAAATCGTGAGTTTAGCTCCACCTATTTCAAGTTGCAAGTACACGAATTCAAGGAGATCAAAACTGAAATTTCAATTCTCAATCCGTGAGTTTGTGATCTTCTAGCATGGAATTCTTTCTCTCATTCGTATCTTCCATCAATCCACACTCACATACATCATATTTGGTATCAGAGCAAAGGTTTCACCTTGGCCTGGTACGGCCTTACCCTTCCTCAAACAGCTCACTCGTTCCCAAACTCAAGAACACAAACCGACTGATTTTAGCCTTGTCCAACCAGCAATATTAGCACGGTCACCTCGTGTCCTTCAGCACGCCCGTGCCACCTGCTACCTGTGTAGTTCAAATGCAATCAAATTCAAGCATGACTTCAACAAGCATGACTGTAGAAGAGAGGTTTGAAGCTTTGACGAAGCAGAACGAGTCCTTGGCTAGCAAAATTCGAGAGGACTCACAAAAGCAACAAGGACTCAAGCTCAAAATGAATACTTTAGGAAGCAACTTGGTTTATTCTTGAAGCAAAAATAGACATTGAATGAAGACACCCTTCAATCTGAACCAAGAGAATGTAAGCAAGTCTTCAGCCATGAGGTTAAATCCTCAAGTGAAGAAGAACCAGTCAGAATTCGAATTTGAAGGTAAGCTTGATCCTGAAGAGTTCCTTGATTGGTTACATATAGTTAAAAGCATTTTTGATTATAAACACATTCCTGATGATAAGACGGTCAAGTTAGTGGCCTTGAGACTTAGGAAATATTCATCTTTATGGTGGACAAACTTGAATGCGAAACGGTTAAGGGAGAGGAAGTCCAAAATCCGTACTTGGGAGAAGATGAAAACCAAACTCAAAGCACGGTTTCTTCCCCCTACCTATGTCTAAGATTGTTATTCTCAACTTCATAACCTTACTCAAGGTAATACGGGTGTTGAAGAATACACACGTGAATTTGAAAAGTTGCTAATCAAGTGAGACATTCAAGAACCTGAAGAACAAACCATAGTTAGGTACTTAGGAGGTCTTGATCCTAGGTACTCTAATGTGGTTGAATTGCAATGTTATGCTTCATTTGATGATGTTTGCATGTTGGCTTATAAGGTGGAACAACAAAAGAAAGCAAAACTGCCCTTTAAGCCTCAAAACACACGACCTCTAAACCGGAACCAACTTTTTAACAAGGGGAGTTACAAACCTACTCCTAAGCCACAAAATCCATCCCGTTCCTTTCCATAAAGAACCCCAGCACCGCAAAGGACCCAAGCACCACAAAATAGGCCTCACCCTAACCCCATGAGCAATAGAAGGTGTTTGAAATGTCAAGGGCTTAGACACATTGCTTCAGAGTGTCCAAACAGAAAAGTTATTACCTTGGCCGAGTGGGCAACCGTAAAGGAAGAGTTTGAGGAGGAAGAAAAGGCATGTGAAAGTGAGCCAGAACTTGAGGAAACTTGATGGTGACTATCGTTCCCAAGTTTCATCCACACATTCAGCAATCCCTCACACCCATTCAACCCCCAAGGAGGCCAAATAAGTTCATGCCATGGTCAGAAAACTCATGTACACAGCAGAAGATGCACTGCCCAGTTCGTCCAGTTTCTGGCCCGGTTTTGTGTCGCTGTTAGAGCAAAATATAGAGGGGGAAATTTCCTGCACACACCACGCCCTTAAAGCTTAAGATCTTAGCTTTACAACAAGACCTTTTGCAAGGCATTTGGAGTCCATTTGGTCAGCCAACCAAGCCCAAAACTGAAGACAGTGCACTGCAGGGAGCCAATCAGCACTGTCCGAATCAAGGGTATGTTTGGACCATCAACTCAACTCCATTCTTTCTGACATTTTGCAGCATGAAAGGAGACATAAATATTTATCAAGTCATGGGTTCAAATCCCATTAAAAGCACCCCATTGTGTTGGTATTATCCAGCCAAAAGGACAAGGAAAACACCCCTTTAACCGGTTTGTCTCTAGCCGGTACAAGGGGCTGATTTCCCTTGGTTTTTGCTTGCCCACTTGCCTAATGACTCACCTTTGCTGCATTGTAGGACTCTTGTAAACTTGACGCCTCATTTGGGAGGCATAATAACCCCTAATGAGGTAGATTAAGCTAGGTAGTGAGGTGTTTAGCTAGTAGTGGATGATTTGATGTGTTTCTCTTCCCCGTATGTACTTAGCTTTGTATTTGCTGCCTAGGAAGAGATGGAGCTCGGCCATAGCTTGTTAAAAGGCAGCTTGGTTCCTTCATTTGGCAACCAACTTGAATGCATAAGCTTGTGAGTTCTCAAAGAAACTCTCCTCTCAAAATTCCTAGTCTATATCTTAAGTGTGGCAACTTAAGTGGTGTCTAGGTCCCTTTATCTCAATTAGGTGTGATTCCTAATTGATCTAAGGGGATTGCCCAAGCATCCAACAAGAGTGGCTCCTCTTGGATTATCTCTTGAAGGTGCTTGTTTTATCCAATCTCTCCTCTTATCTCCTACATTCACTCACTTTCTTCCATTGATTTCCTTGGCAAGAACAAGGGTTGAGTAAGCTTGGGTTGTGTTCATTGCAAGCATACATCAAAAATCAAGATGAAGTTATTGAAGAGGCTGATAAAAGAGAACTCTTAGTTTTGAGAAGAGTTCTAAGCAATCAAATGGGAGTTCAAGATGAACAGAGGGAGAACATATTCCACACACGATGTACCGTGCAAGGGAAGGTGTGTTCTTTAATTATTGATGGGGGGAGTTATGCCAATGTAGTTTCTCTAAGCATGATTGAGAAGGTAGGCCTACAAACTGTGACTCATCCACATCCTTACATTATCCAATGCTTGAATTAAAGCAAAGGAATTCAAGTAAACTCTTGGAGCTTGATTACTTTCTCTATTGGAAAGAATTACCAAGATGATTTATGGTGTGATGTGATTCCGACGGATGCTTGTCATATGTTGTTAGGGAGACCTTAGATGCATGACCGAAGGGTTATGCATAATGGTCGCCTTAATACTTATTCATTTTCCAAAGATGGCAAGAAGATCACTTTAGCCCCTTTATCCCCATCCAAACTCCATGAAATTCAGCCACAAAAAAGCCACAACACAATGATTGTTTGCTGTCCGTGAGTGAAACTATTTTAAAGGCATCCCAACATGAGTCTAAGACCTTCAAAGAGTGGATACTAAGCATGCAAGATGAACCAGAAAGTTTGTTACCCACTTACCCCATTGTAAGACACTCATTGAAAACTTCTGTCACTTATTTCCAGAGGAGATACCTACAGGTTTGCTTCCTAAAAGGGACATTCAACTTCACATTGATCTTGTCTAGGTTCCATCCTACCAAACAAGCTAGCATATAGGGTGAATCCAAAAGATACCATGGAGATTCAAAGACAAGTTAAAGAACTACAGGAGAAAGGCTTGATATGCGAGTCTTTGAGTCCATGTGCCGTTCCAGCTCCTTTGGTGCCTAAGAAGGATGGAGGAATAAGAAGGTGTGTTGATAGTAGGGCTATTAACAAGATCACAATCAAGTATAGGTATCTCATACCTAGGCTTGAAGACATGCCAGAAGAGTTGTATGGCTCTAAAGTATTTTCAAAGATTGATCTTCGAAGTGGATACTACCAAATTAGAATCAGAGAAGGTGATGAATGGAAGACAACCTTCAAAACCAAAGGTGGACTCTATGAATGGTTGGTAATGCCCTTTGGACTTTCTAATACACCTAGTACTTTCATAAGGTTAATGAATCAGGTGTTCAAACTGTACATTGGAAAGTTTTTGGTAGTATACTTTGATGATATTTTGATCTATTCTAAGAATGAGCATGAACATCAAGATCATCTAACTCAAGTTATGCTTGTCTTAGAACGTGAGAAGCTATTTGGTAACCTTAAGAAGTGTGTATTTTTTACTCTTGAAGTTACATTTCTTGGTCACATTGTTACTGGTGAAGTTACTAAGGCAGATGAAAGCAAGGCAGAAGCCATTCGGTCTTGGCCTATGCCTAAGAGTATACATGATGTCCGAGCTTTCCATGGTTTAGCTTCTTTTTATAAGAGATTCATTCGTGGTTTTAGTACCATTATGGCTCCTATGACTGAAGTTAACAAAGGAACATCATTTGTATGGACACCAAAAGCATAAGCTGCCTTTGAAGACATCAAAGCAAGGCTTACTCAAGCACCGGTTCTATCCTTACCGTGCTTCAGTAAGGTTTTTGAAGAGGAATGTGATGCCTCTGGTGTTGGCATTGGTGGCGTTCTTACTCAGGAAGCATTGAAGTATATAAAAGGGTAACATAAGTTGAACTCACGGTATGCCAAGTGGGTTGAGTTTATACAATCATATCACTTCATCATCAAGCATAAGTCAAGTAAACTCAATCAAGGTACAGGTGCTCTATCTCAGAGATATCTCTTACTATTTTAGTTAGATGCTTGTGTACTTAGTTTTGAGCATCTAAAAGATTTGTATAACAAGGACGAAGACTTTGGGGAGTTGTATGTTGAATGTTATAAGCACCCCAAAGGAGACTTTCTAATCCAGGAGGGATTTCTGTTCAACGGTACACGGCTGTGTGTACAAAGGTGTAGCACCAGGGAGCTTCTAATAAGGGAAGTTCGTGGAGGTTCATTAGCTAGACATTATGGAGAGAACAAGACCGTCACCATGCTAAGAGAGCATTACTTCTGGCCAACTATGGAGAGAGATGTACAGGACGTACTTGAAAGCTGTGGAACTTGTCAAGTGGCAAAGAGTCATTCCCTACCTCACAGTTTGTATACTCCCTTGCCAATCCCCACTTCACCATGGATTGATGCAAGTATGACTTTATTCTTGGATTTCCTAAAACACAAAGGAACAAGGATTCCATTTTTATTGTTGTTGATAGGTTTTTTAAGATGTCTCATTTTATTCCATGTAACAAAACTAATAATGCTACACACATTATTGAATTGTACTTTAGGGAGGTAGTAAGATTGCATGGTATTCCTAGGTTAACTGTTTTTGATAGGGATACTAAGTTTTTGAGTCATTTTTGGATTACTTTGTGGAAAAAGTAAGGTACTAAACTTAAGTATAGCACTACTTGTCATCCACAAACTGATGGGCAAACTAAAGTCACTAATCGAACCTTAGGAACACTTTTAAGAGCTTTGATTACGCCTCATGCCAAGGCTTGGGATTTACTTTTACCTCATGCATAGTTTGCTTACAACAAGGAACCTAGTAAAGCTACAGGTCTATCTCCATTCAAGGTGGTCTATGGACTTGATCCCCTTAGTGCACTTGATCTTACACCATGACCAATGGACCAGAAGCCAAGTGCTGATGCAACATCAAGGGTAGAAGAAATCAAGAAGATTCATGAGTTAGTAAGGAGCAAGATCAAGAAGACTAATGAAGCCTATCAAGCTCAAGCCAACAAGTGCAAGAAGAAGATGGTTTTTCAACCTGGAGACCTCGTGTGGATCCACCTTAGGAAGAAGAGATTTCCATCCAAAAGGAAGAATAAGCTTATGCCATGAGCTGATGGTCCCTTTAAGGTACTTGAACATATTAATGATAATGCTTGTAGGGTTGACTTGCTAGGTGGCTATGGAGTTTTAGCTACATTCAATGTAGCTGACTTGAAATCATACCATGAAGACAATTACCTTGCTGATTTGAGGATCAAATCTTCTCAACAAGGGGAGGATGATGGAGTCCCCACCACTATTGACAATGAAGAAGGTCCAACATGCCTTACAAGGCTCATTTCAAGCTCCAAAGTCCAAGCATTAGCTCACGTTATGAAAAAAAGCTTAAACCAAGCACCTGGGTTCAAAGATCAATTTTTACCCAGTTTTGTTCACTTAATTACTTAAGCCACATTGTAGCTTAAGTCCTGAATTTTTGCATTTTTGGAAACCTTAAGATGTCCCCTTTCAAGCCCCAGCATCAGTTCGTAATCTTACGCATCGGAAGAAGGGAAATCAAGGTCATTTTCTAAACCGGCCAGTTTTGGACCCATTTTACACGGTTTAATATTTGAAGGTGATTGACCCATTTAGACCTTGTTTAACCTTAATTTCTTGGTTGGGGGGGTTTATATACATCCTAAGCTTCCCCCCCCAGGTTTGAAAACTCAATCATACTGACTTTTGCTAAGGTTAAATCAAGTCACAAAATCGGCTTAATTCTGTCCGTGAACCCAGTTTATGAACCTAGTTTCTTTTGCCTTCATCCGTGGGTTTACTCATCTTCAGCTAGAGTGTCACACTCTCCAAGGCATGGCACACATCCCTAATCTTCAATCATAGGCTGTAACCTTGGGAAGAATGACCAATAGGAAGCAAGCAGCAAACAAACATGTCTCTTGCATCCCATCGGATAGCCGAAAAGGGAACTCTACTTTACAGCTGGCCAGTTACATTTCAGCTGGATTTCTGGTTGATTAAGCTTAACGATGAGCTAATTACATTGTAATGGTCATTTTTCTTGCTTTCCTTAATGCCTTGAATGTAATTAAACTAGCTTGAACAATAGTTTGTAATTGGTTAGTCATAACCGGGTCGTTAGCATAGTTAACACCTTTCCCCTCTAGGAAGGAAAGATTTAGGCAGGTGCTAGCTTGGTTGTGTGCTTGCTAAGTATGTAACAAAGGGGAGAACATGGCCTTTCACTGGTTCATTATTCAGTTTGGAAGAAAAATACTTTGAGAGCATTTGCCTTCTCATCTTGAAATATTCACTTGCTTGTCCTTAATCTGGTCAATTAAGGTGGTGATCAAGTAAGTCCTAACCTTGATTAAGTGGTGTTCCTGTATCTTAATCTAAGATTACAGATCCTAAACTTACATTTGGTGGTGATTCTGTATCCACATCATGAGTTTACCTCTACCCATTTCAAGTTGCAAGTGCATGGATTCAAGGAGATCAAAACTGAAATTTAAGTTCTCAATCCATGAGTTTGTGATCTTCTAGCTTGGAATTCTTTCTCTCGTTCATATCTTCCATCAATCCACACTCACATACATCAATGGTGAGGGGAAGAGTGAGAAAGAGAGAAAGAGAGATGGTGAAGGGGGAAAGAGAGACGCACGAAGAGGAGATAGCGGGGGAGGTTGGCTGCCTTGGTGGGGGAAGAAAGTTGGCTATGTGGGCTATAGTTTTAGGGAGGGGAATGGCTGTGTGGGCTAGGGCAAGAGGGGGGAGTTTGAGTGGGAGAGGGAAACTGTGGTTAGGGTAAATTAGGAGGGAAAAACAATTAATTTCGAAAATAAAACTTGAAGGGAAAGGTAAATAATTTTAAACAATATAAAAGTAAAGAAAATCTTTTTTTCCCCTTTTTTTTCAAACTTGGCTTGACTTAGACCATAAGTCTTAGGTCTGTCCATATGAATAGTAATTTGACCCGCAATTGAATTTTTGGGATTTTACATACTACCTTACTTCAAAAAGTTTCGTCCTCGAAACTTAAATGCATTACAACATATTCCATCATCATGAAAATGAATTTTCCGAATTTTTCATACTACCCCACTTAAGAAAGTTTCATCCCCGAAACTTAAATGCTCCTGATGAAAACAAGTGAGAGTAATTTTCTCGCATCTCCTGCTCTGGTTCTTAGGTTGCTTTTGATATCACATGGTTGGCCCGAAGGATTTTCCCCAAAGGCACCGTTTTCCTACGAAGTTATTTCTCCCTTCGGTCCATGATTTGCACACGTTGTTCCTCATACGATAAGTCTTCTTGAAGCTGTACGGGGTCGACCTCGATTACTTGAGAGGGATCTGGGATATACTTCCATAGCTGCGACATATGGAACACATTGTGTACCCTCGGAAGCTCAGGTACTAGTTCTAATCGATATGCTACCTCCCCAACGCCTTGTGTAACTGGGTAAGGCCTAATTTACCTTGGGCTAAGCCTTCTTGCCATACCGAATCTTGTGATTCCCTTGATTGGGGATACTTTCAGAAACACTTGATCTCCCACTTAAAATTCTAAGGGTCTACGTCTTCGGTCAATGTAACTCTTTTGGCGGCTCTGAGCAGCTCTCATCATTTCCTGAGTCACTTGATTCTTGTCAGTGGTAGCTTGAATCAATTCAGTTCTAATGGTTAGGGCCTCATCAATTTCTTGCCAATAGAATGGAGTTCTGCACCTTCTTCTATATAGCACCGCGTACGGGGCCATCCCAATACTTGTATGCTAACTATTGTTGTAGGAGAATTTGATTAGTGCCAGTTGTTCATCCCACGCTTTCATGATGTCCACGACACAGGATTTCAGTATGTCTTCTAGTGTCTAAATGGCTCACTCCATTTGCCCGTCTATAGCTAGATGGAAAGCAGTACTGAAACGTAACAACATTCCAAACAACGCCTGTAACTTTTGTCACAAACCTGACTAGAACCTAGTGTCTCCATCCAACACTATGGAGTTGGGTACTCCGTGTAATCTAACTATCTCCTCCAGATATGCTTGGGCTAGTTGGTCCAGAGTCTAGGTATTCCTTATGGGTATAAAATGTCTCATTTTGGTTAGTCTATCCACTATTTCCCAAATTGCATTATTCTTCCTCTGAGTAAGAGGTAAGCCTACCACAAAATCCATGATACTGAATCCCACTTCCACTTGGGGATGTCCAATGATTGCAGAAGTCCCACCAGCCACTGGTGTTTAATCTGCACCCTTTGACAAGTTAAGCATTTTGTCGCATAGTCAGCTATTTCTTACTTCATGTTGCTCCACCAGAATGTTTGTTTTAGATCCTTATATAATTTATTTCCCCTTGGGTGTATAGAGTGTGGAGTATTATGACCTTCATCCAAAATCTTCTTCTTAGGTTCCTCTACCGTGGGGACACACCCAGGTGTGAAACCCTATAACACCGTCCTTACGGATCATAAACCTGGGAACTTTTGTTACCAATATCTCCTCCCAAATCCATTCTAGTTGAGGGTTTATAGCCTGTGCTACATGAATTTCCTCTATAAGGATTGGCTGCGCTTCCATAGTGCAGAGCCCAGACGTGGTTTCCGAGCTGATTACGTTAAGCTCCAACTTCCTGAACTCCTTACACAAGTCACTGGGTAGCTCTAACAAGCAGTTTAGTGTTAGGTTCGGTTGGCGACTCAATGCATCGGCCACCGTATTTGGTTTTCCTAGGTGATACTGGAAATGGACATCGTAGTCCTCCAGGAATTCCAACCACCTCGTCTTCCTCATATTTAGATTCTTTTGCAAGAAGTGGTATTTTAGACTCTGGTGGTTAGTGAAAACCTCGTATCGTACCCCGTATAGATAATGCCTCTAAATCTTCAGTGCGAACACGACGGCTGCTAACTCTAGGTCATGAGTCGGGTAGCTCCACTTGTGAGTCTTTAGTTATCGCGAGGCACAAGCTCTAACATGATCCTCTTGCATCAGCACGAGTCCCAGTCCAATTCTGGATGGATCACTATACACCATAAACTCCTTGTTAGTGGTGGGTAAGGCCAATATTGTCACACTCGTCAGGCTTTTCTTAAGTCCTTGGAAGGCTTCACTGCAACGCTTTGTCTATTCATACTTATTGAGCTTCCTAGTCAAGTTCCTGAGCGTGGTGGTGATCTTTGAGAAGTTCTGAACAAAGCTATGTTAGTACCCCCACAAGCCTAAGAAACGCCTTATGTCCATCAGGTTCTTAGGGGTTATGGCCTCTATCTTCTGAGGAGCCATAGACACTCCCTTATTAGGCACTACATGCCCCAAAAATATCACTTGCCCAAACCAAAACTCATACTTTATCAAATTGGTATATAACTCATTCTTCCTATGTATCTCTAGAATGGTCCTCAAGTGGTGGCGATCTTCTGGAGTCTTTGTATAAATCAATATGTCATCTATAAACACCACCACGAACGGGTCTAGGTAAGATTAAAGACTCTATTCATGATGTCCATGAATGCTATTGAGGCATTATTGAGCCCATAGGGTGTCAATACAAAGTGATAATGCCCATAACAGTTATAAAAGGCAATCCTAGTCTTCATCCTTGATCCATAGTTGATGATACCCCGAACGAAGGTCTATCTTTGAGAAGGTCCCCGCATCTCTGAGTTGGTCAAAGGGGTTGTCTATTCTGGGTAAAGGGTAACGGTTCTTGACTGTGATCTTGTTCAATTCCCTATAAGCTATGCATAACCTCAGGGTTCCATCCTTTTTTTTTCATGAATAATACTAGGGCCCCCCACGGAGATGTATTGCATCAAATGTACCCCTTTTCTAATGGCTAGTTGAGTTGACCCTTTAACACCTTAAGTTCCGCCGGTGCCATTCAATAGGGTGCCTCAGAGATGGGGGTGGCTCCGGAATCAGGTCAATACAGAACTCGACTTCTCTAGGGGGTGGCATTCTGGGAATCTCCTTTGGGAACACATCCGGTAATTCTTGCACTATTGGAATGTCTTCGAGAGAGGATTCGGTAGCCTAAGTTTTCACTACATTCCATAAGAATCCTGCGCATCCTCGTCCTAACAACTTGTGGGCTTTCATTACGATAATCAGCTTTACTCCAGGCCTTGCAACCTTTCGTTTATGTACTACTTTGTCCCCATTGGGCTCCCTTAGGATAATTCTTTCTTTTGGATAGGCTATCTGAGCCTGATATTTCACTAACCAATCTATCCCTAGGGTAACCCCAAAATCAGTCAAGTCGAACCTATATAGGTCAGCTAAAAACTCATACTCATACATTCAAATAGGGCAGTCCTCATATAATTACTCACACTACACAGTCTTTACATCAGGGAGGATCACAGATAGTTGCGGGGTCTACGGGTTAGAACTAACCCTAGTGCCTTAACCAGTTTAAGATAAAAAAAAGAGTGCAGAGCACCCAAATTAAACAAAATATCTACTGGTTGAGCTTGGATAGAGAATGCACCCGTTACAATGTTCAGAGCATCCTTCGCTTCTTCCTTGTGCATCACATAAACTCTGCCCCGAATGTTTTATGGTGGTTGCTTAGGGGTCGAGCCTGGTTCTGCTGGGGTGCCCGACCCTGATGATTTGAGTTGGCTGTGTTGCTTAATTATATTTAGTTTTGATGATAACAAATCCAAGTGTAATATACTTGTCTGAGTAATGTTGTTCTAAACAAGCTCTCCAAACAGGGCCTACACAGTTATTTGTGACATTCAGATTAACATGGCTGTTAAATGTTGAGAACAAGTCTTAAGAACAGGTTCCAAGCTTCAGTGAC
>NCQV01107934.1:0-11682 GCA_002740545.1 Lophocereus schottii | reverse complement strand
GTGTGTGTGTGTGTGGATTTCAGGATTGAACATCACTTTTTCAATTAATCATCTCTAAGAATTTATTAATGGAAATTTTCAATTGCTTTCTAATGTTGCAATTATTAAAACCCTTTGCTAGATTAGGATTAGATTGTTTCATATTCATGGCCTTTAGAGGCAACAGATTAATAGGATATATAGATTCATTATAAGCCATAATGCAAACAAATATATATCATGGTTTAATTTATTTTAATTGTTCTCTAAATTTTTAGGTTGATCTAATTAACCTATTGATATTAAATACCTTACTCCTCGATACTCATCTAAGATTTCAAACGTTCAGTTTAAGGAACATTCAGAAAACTTTGCAATCATTTATAGAGTTTATTTTCTATTATTATCTTTACACTTAATCCAAAATGTCTATTGCAACCTGCTATGATAGAAATAATTTCATTAATAGTAGGTCTTATGTGAGAGTGTCTCACATAAGACATATTATGAGACGGATATTTTTATGGAGACTTTGAATAATGATTGGGGTGATAAATAGTACATTTATGGATGACTGTAATAAAAGCCACTGCTAGATGACCCATTAGTCACCCATAAATTAAAAAGTCGCTCCAAGATACATTATTAGTAATCGTAAAATCTCAAAAAAAGTGAGTTTGCCTTAGAATAAAGCTTATATAAGATAGTATCACTGAAGAATTTATGTTTTATTAAAAACGAAATGGATTATATGTCTATTTTTAATTCAAAACTATTAAATAGAATGAAATCACTATACCTCCAGCACTTATTATTCAAAATAATAGACCACCTAAACATATTCCCAAAAACATATTCAACAAATAATAAAAGAATCAGATGGTAGAATGGTCATCAAATTCAATTGTTTGCAAGAAAAATCATCCTTTTTGATTTATCAAGAAGAATGGCCACACTTTACCTCCTCTATGTCCGCTAGGTCATTTAATCATGAACCTTTAAGACTAGTACCAAATGAAGAGCATCAAACATTTATTTCAAAGCTCTTATAGGTTAACTTATTGATGATAATGCATCACCCCTAGGATCTTCAACCCATTCTAGAGTGAAACCTTCATCCCATTCATCTATTAATATCAAATTTAAACCTTTCACAATAGATAAAGTGTATATGAGAAAAGACTTCTAATTCAATTGAGAATAAAGAACCCAAAGACTAATTTTTATCTTTTTTTAATAAAGTGCTAGCATTCAGGTAATCACAAGAAAGAGGAGAAGATTCCAGGCATAATTTTGTTACTCCACTACAAAAATTGGTTATAACAATACTATTTGGTTCTCAATCGAGCAAAGTTTTGACCTTCATTACACTAGATTTAGCTCACAAATAACTTCTAATTTAGCTAATTAATAGGGTTTTGTGTTTTGTAGGTATAAATGAGAGAAAAAGTCCAACTTGGAGCAAAGCCCAACCTATGTTGAAGCCTACCTAAAAAAGAGTGCCCAATTTAGCAAAACAATGTTAGAATTAGCAAAGGCATGCCATGAAATAGGATTTAAAACAAAAGTGAAGCCAGAGATTTGAGATTGGGGTAGCGTACCACGTGCCATGACCGTGCCCCACTCTTCTTTGCCCTTTTTTTGAAATGATGATGTAAGGGATTTAAAAGGGGAGGGGTTAGTTCTTTCAAGTTAACTTAGGTATTAGCAACTATTATCTCTGGCTTAGTTTTGTAAACACTTTCATCTCCATTAATGAAAACCTAGAAAGTTTAAGCCTTTGATTGAATTTATTGTAATTTTCTTATTATTTTTTTTCCTTCGATTATTGCATAGTCTCATTTTCTCTCTCCTAAATCCCTCCAGAAATTCTACATTTAAGCACCCTAAATCTACCCCAAATATGAGGTTGGTGTATTAGGGGTTGTAGGGAGATTTAGATTTTAATCCCGAAGGATTTGCCACCTAAATCCAGCTCTAAAAACTCAATCATCCCTTCTTTTTGATTCCCCTTCTTTTATTCGAATGATTAATACGACTAGGTTAGACTAGTTATCATTGCTAGAGGAGCTAGTCAAGACTTGATGATGATGTTTAGTGATTAAAGGTCTTTGGAAAGTTTGTTTGGACATAGACTTTGATGATCAATGGATGCTAAAGTGTGGGTGATCTTCTCTGTTTTCATTTTTTTATTGCATTTCTCAGGGTTAGTACAAACTTAGATTAGTTCTTCTTTTTTTGGGGTGATCCTTTAAGGAATGTTGGTGCCATATTGGTTGCCATGACGTGCCATAGGCCATGTCAAGCCCCGATCATCCTGTTTCAACGTGCTATGTGTTTCCAAATATGCTAAGTGATCGTTAGTTAGGTTAGTGTAATTTTCATTGTTATTATTAGCTTTGGGTCCTTATTCAATAGAAAAAGTACATTAAATTTGCAAGCTAGAGTAGTTTAACATAGTTAAATGGAAACCCCATCTCTCAATTAAATCAACCTTAAGCTAATCACAATCATCCCTGAGGATGACTTTTTGCCTCTTTCACCACCTTAAAAGTACTACCAATAAATTGGCACCATTGTCGGGGATGATGGCATTAGATTTGCTTTCGACTTAGACTTAATTGTTGTACATAGCTTAGTGTTGGTCATTTAAAAAAACCCAAAAAAAATTTTAAAAAACCACTAAAAAGAAAAAGAAGAAGATGAGAATGAATGAGTGCTTGGATAAGGTCACCTAGTTGTGGGAGGTTAGTTCCTATTAAAAGTCCACTACCCCACACCAAGGCAACCCTAAGCATAGGACTTAATTTCAAAGAAATGGCAGAGGAACCAGCTCAAGGGCCTCCCCTTCCTCCCCCTTTAGCTCTAAGGAGTCTAAACCACATTTTTTACCCACGAAGGTCCACTAATCCCTCTTGTCTCTAAATCCCACAACTTGGTGGAGATGTCCAATTCAGTTTTAGTCCTCAATACATGACCATGCTTCCCAAATTCAGCGGAGATGGTAATGCTTACCTATTCTTAAGTGAATTTAAGGAAGTATACCCGATGATGTAATTCCCTAATGTTCCCTAAGATATTGTTAGGTGTGTTTCAGTCCTTTTGCATTAAAGGATTCAACAAAAAGGTGGATGCATCGCCTCCCTGCACTCCATTTCTAGATGGGATGGGTTTGTAAGGGTTTTCTTGAGATAGTATTTCTCGAACGATAAAACCCTGAAATTAAGGAATTAGATCAACCACTTTGTCTAACTTGAGAATGAATCTTTTTGATAGTGCTTTGAAAGGTTCATGCTCTTGCTTGCTCAATGTCTATACCATGGTCTAGAACATTGGCATCTGTGCCATATAATTTATGAGGCCCTTGACCAAGCCATAAGGGCCATGGGGTGTCTATGTGTTACGGTGGCTTAAGCAAGAGTGAGACTAAGGCTTGGGATTTCCTAGAAGAGTTAGTGAAAAAGACCTTGCAATGAGAAACCACTAGGGATGAGAGTTTGGGTACTGGGATCAATAGTCAAAAGGGAGGGATTCATGTGGTAGGAGATACCATAGATATTGATACTAGATTTACCGCTGTAGAAAATATATTAAAGAGGCTTGTGTTGTCTCAAGCATCGACCAACTTCCCCTCTCCCCAAATGGTCTCATGTTCTCAATGTCAGTCTATCGATCATTCCCTAAGTGTATGCCCCTTATTTGCTCAACAATTGGCTACAAGCTAAGAGTAAGGTTAAGTGAATGCAGTCTTCCAAAGGCCAAAATTTAATCCCTAGTCCCCTACTTGTAACCCAGGGTAGGCTAAACACCCCAATTTCTCATGGATTAGGCCTAATGCTTTTATGCCCAACAATCAACATAGGGGTTTTCAAGGAAAAAATAGCCACCCTTTCAAAGGGCATATAATGCTCCTAGGGGAACTCCCTCCCAACCACATGTGGCTCAATTATATCCCCCCAGTTATAATGATTTGGATAAAGTAAATAAGAAAGTCAATGACATAGAAAGGATGATTTGAAAACTTAGAGAATCGAATGAGGGAATGATGTAGATAATAAGTGAACAATGTGCACAATTAGCCATGTCTAATTGGAAAAAAGGGTTTTTCCTAGTCAACCGAAGGTAAACCCAAGAGGGAGACCCTCCTCTTTGTTTGACCCTAATGATGTTCGAAAAGTGAATGATGTAATTTCTTTACAGTCGGGTAAAAAGGTTGATGCTTATATAGGTGAGAAAAATGAGAATGATTTCCCTTCCCCATCATCTTCACTCCCTTCCCCTTAGAGTGCTGATGTGCTTCCATCCCAATTGGTTCAACTCTCCATAAAGTGGTGGATGAACCTAAGGAGAGTAAGCCAATAAATGATTCCACCTTTCCTATTGATGCTCTTATTCCTTCATCATGTGTTTCCAAGCCCCCTCCTCCTTTTCCTAACCAATTGAAGGGAAAGAATTTGGAATCTCATGTTGACAAGATTAGGGAGACTTTCTGCAAAGTCAAAATCAATATCCCTTTGCTTAATGGGATAAAATAAATGCCCCCCATACCTGTTTCCATAAAGACTAGCTTGTGTACCACTAAGAGGGCCATCAATGTCCCCATACGCTTGTGGCCCTCTTAAGTTTTTGGTGCCGTTGCCCGGGACTAGTTTTGGATATTAGGTTTTTCTTAATAGGTTTGGCTAAGCATTATGTTTTTATTCGGAAAAAAATTTAAAAATAAAAAAATTAAGAAAAAAACAATGGCAATTTTTCAGTTCTCCTAATTCAAGGATGCATAGTTTTAGAGGTATTTTAAATGATTAAATGCTTTTCTTGCTCAATGCAGTTATTATGTCGGCAAATGAGGGATTTTGGACATTGTTAATAAGGCATGGTATTTGCTTGATTGGGTGCTTGGGATTCACTTGAGTTTGAGAAGGGTAGTTGCATTTCCAGATATTCATTTTTTAATCCTTGTACGTTCTATGCCCGATCTTATCATGCCCTAATTTTGGTGTGAGTTATGTAATTTTTCCAACCATGCTATAAATTAGTGTCCTTATTATGCATGCCATGCTTAACCTGACTTTGCATTACCTGTGGACAATACTAATGTTGTTCTGATCGTACCTGATTCATCCTTCCCTTTAGCTAAGTACGCGGGGCTCGAGGCAGGTGAGCCTTTTGGGATAGCTACTAGGTTTAGTGTTATTGATGCAGGTTTTAAGTCAGAAGATACTTTTGATAAGGTGCATGATCTAGCTGATACCCCTTTGGAGGGGTCATGTGCTTTGTTTGTGCATGAGGACTTTCCTCGCCATGGTATTGATGATAGTGTTCTCCCCAGTCCTCTTGATCATTCACATACTTCACCTTTTTGCTCATGACCCTCTCCTTCTCTTGAGTATTACAATGATGTGCCTGTTGATAATCCTATAATTTGTTATGCTTATGTTGATTGGGGCTACGAGGACAACATGTTTGATGTGCTTGCTGGGAATGTTGATAATTTTGTGTCCTTAAGTTAATAGTGGGTATAATGCCTCCTTTGACCTATATTGCATGTACCTAGTAGAGGAGCCTAGAAAAATCATGTGGAATACTTTCTTTGCTTTCTCTTTTGATTTTTCTATGACATTGGGTTTGTTAAAGGGAGCACTGACTTTCTTTGTTATGATTATGTTGCTAACTCTCTTACTGTCATGCTTCAAAATCCCATGTTGTGGTGTTCGACAAGATTCTGTGCAAATTGACGACTTCTGATTTGACGAGCCACATCTTAAATTCGAGATGGAGTGAATGATGCTCTATGTACCCTAATTATTAGAAGGCCTTAGCTTAGGTGCACCTAATACCTAACCTAGTGAGATTATTCTCTTTTGTTTCCCCCTTCTATTCTCCTCGTTTATTTCCTTTGAATAGTGCTCTATCCAAGTATGACGAAAGAGTAGTTTTATGTTTCCCATTTTGGTTTTTAGTTTGCATACTAGTTATAACATGTAGGATTAGGTTTCCTTTCTTTCATAATGGTGTGTTGCATTTTAGGTTTGCAACTAGGATTGTGTAGGGATGATGTAGAATGGTTTGAGATGCCCTCCAATGATACTTTTGCGAGGCAAAATAGTTTTTATGAACTTAAGTGACTTTTGATGACTGGACCGTTTTGGTGTCAAACTTTTTGAAGGTTTTTTGAATGTATTTTGTTTTGGCCCTTGTCTTCATTGAGAACTACATTGCCTCCTAGAGTCATGGGTGCTAACATTTATACATGAGAATACTTTGATGAGATAGATGAGACCATAGTAGATATCCCATGAGACTTTGGGCATTCATTTGACTAATTCATCATATTTAGTCTCATGTTCTTGTGTGTGTGTAACTCTTCCATGTTGCATCTCTAGAACTTACCCAGCTCTTCTTCGAAATCACATTAGCATGTGCATAGTTGATCATATGATATAGAAGCATTCTTTTTTTAGTCATTTCAGCCGTGCAGGCAAATAGCCTAACCTTGAGTTACATGTTGATCCATTTTCTGCTCCGATTAAGCTTATGAACCTTTTCTTAATGTGGTCCCTTCTTTTAGCACTTAGTCATACTCATATTCCTATGCTTAAGCCAATTCTATGGAGCATCACTTCACATTTATTTGTGTGAAGCTTGTGGGGCCAATTGAGGTTATGGTTGCTTGGTGTGTTGGCTAAATAAGGGGATGATGGTATTAGATTTAGAGTGTTCCCCTCATGTTGATATAGGTTGTGTATCTATGCATTAAGTTGTGAGTTAACAATTGGTGGTCCTATGAATTCAATAATTGAAAGTCACATTTTATTTCCTACAAAAAAGAAAGGAAAAAAAAAAATCATGCTGAAAAGAGAAGGAAAAGTAAGGGAAAAAAAATAATAAAAAAGTAAATAAGTGGATGACACTAGATAGGTAAATAACTTGAGCTCCTATGTTTGTGACTTACTTCCTATTTGGCTCATGGAGGATATTCATTGTATTAATGGGGTCTGGAGTGTTGGTAAACTTCATGGTTAGTCGGTGCCTTATTGGTTGCCACTTAGTCATTTGACCAAATAACTCTGTATTCCCCAAATTCTTTAGTCCACTCCTTTTCCTTAACCCTTTTAAGCCATGTTATAATCCAAGTAAAGTCCTCTTGATTGTTATAAGCATATTGTATTATTAGAGAGTCTTAGCAAGTATATGATAGTTTGCATCTTTGGAATGAGTCTTTAGTGAACCTATGCTGTAATTTAAACATATAAGCGCGAGTGATTCATATTTTCTAAAAGTAAGGTTCTACCATTCTATTTAGCGCTCCAATTCCTTGTACTTGTGTGATGTGGTTTGATGTTCTTCCAATTTGATATCTGGCTTGTGGTTGTACATTTCTATGAAAACATCCAAGTTCTCCTAATTTTGAAATGTGTTAGATTTGAGAATACACTAACACAAGAGGGGGGATGAATTGTTTTGGCAAATTTCCGCAATTTTCTGGGAAGGCTTAGGCCTTGTTCGGATGAACTGTTTGTAAAGTGCCCAGAGAGTGTAAAACAGCAGAAATAAGTAGAAAAGTGTGAACAAAGGATTTTTACGTAGGAACACCTCGAGCCCAACCGAGGCGAAAACCACGACCTACCCCAGTAGGATTTTTCACACACTTCCACTATACGGGCTAAATACGTTACAAAGGTAACCTTCTCTGTTACAATTGCAACACACGTAACTGTCTACCCTTAGACTAGTTATACACCACGTCCTAGTCTCCCAGACTTGGACACACTCACGTAATTGTCTTCCCAAAACGAATTACATATGTCCAAAGCCTCCCTAGGCTTGGACACACTCGACTCTCACTTTAATGAAGGAAGAGAAAAAATACACCTCACTTTTGTGATTCTAAATAAGCGAATGTAAGGCACAATTTTGCTCCTAGTATGCCAAGGAAGATGACTCAATTTTTACACACACTTTGATGGTTTTTCTGAAGATATGATTCACAAGTTAAGTTCCTTGAAAAACCGTGTAAAAGACCCTTTGAAAATTTTTGTGAAAACTGTGTGAAAACCGTGTTTTATGTAGAGGTGGAAGGGTTCCTTAAATAGGAGAGGGTAACAAGATCTTTGTGTGCTTAAGCCGCAAGGACAAGATCTTTGTGCAGCAAAATTATGTAAAGCCACAAATATTTCAGTAGCCAAATCCAAAATTTTCTCATCTTCTTAACCATATTCCGAAAATAGGAGTTTGCTTTATTTAGTAAAAGATTCCCCCTAAAATCTAGACCAAAAATCCCCACAATATATTTCAAAGCCAAAAAATAACTTATCCTGGGTTTAATGATAACAGAAAATATATCTTAAATAATTTTAAAAAATCGTCAGCCTAAGATCTTAGGAAAAACTGTGAAAAAATCGTTTTGTCTTGAAAACAGTCTGAACCCTGATTTCAGAACTGATCTGAGATAGTGTTCTTAAAAACCATTCAAAGTAAATGTTAAATCAAGATCTTCCAAGTGGCATATTAACAAGAATCTAAGAAAATAAAACCTATAACAGACCAAGACTCTTGTTGAATCAACCGGAAAGCATCTATAGGATTTGGACTTGTCACTCCAATGCTGTAATGTTACTCAGAACTGTTTCCTGAGCTGTTTCTGAAGTACTCCATGTCTTGGTTGCGCTTTAAGTTCTTTGCCATTCTGCTGTTATGAGGAACTGTTCTTGAGACCTATTCTCGACCATGGTTAATCAAGCAATTTCAAAGTTTTCCAAACAGTATTTGGAACCTGTTCGGCCAACACACTGAAGTGTATATTACATTTGTGTTTGTTATCATCAAAACCTTACATTACATAAGGATAGGGTCAACAATTTCCCCCTTTTTTATGATGACAAGCCAAATGACCATATTGACTTAAAAGACAAAAGCAAGTTTTAGTCAAGCCACAGTAGAGAAAATTTTTAAGAAGTCAACTTAAGCTAGTTCAAACTAAAACGATCATGGTCATGCCTATCTTCCTCCTTTTGACATCATCGAAAAAGGGTGGTCAGGTCAAACAAGAGAAGCAGGGTGTTTGCAGCCACCACCACTTGGGTAATGGAGGAAAAACAACTAGCGATACACTCAAGTGTATGGTACGTTAATGATGTTGGCCATTCGAGTCACGCATAAACAAATAACAACGAGAAGACAAGCATAGCACAACATTACAGTAGATCCAATCAAGATTGGCATAACCATTGTCAGTCACAAAGCATAACCAGATAGTGAAAAACAGCTGTTGAGAACAGGGTGAAAAATAAAGGAAGACAAAACAGGAAAGGATCAGGGGGTTGAACAGATTCAGAGTGGAGGAGAAGAGAATTTGGCTGTGAGAACGGAAAAGATCGATATTAGATCCTCATGGCGCTTGGCATTGAGAGCCTTCTCCTCAGCAAGAGCAGCTCTAACCTCAGCAAGCTCGGTCTTCAACTGGTTTTGGTCCAGAAGTAAGGCATCAACAGAAGGCTCACTAGAGGAAGGACCAGGAACAGGGGTGAAGGGTGTTTGGGGCCCATGTTTAAAACCATCAGTCTCACCCTTTGTAAGCTTGAGCCCACAACTGAT
Source organism: Lophocereus schottii (assembly GCA_002740545.1). Classification (NCBI taxonomy): domain Eukaryota; kingdom Viridiplantae; phylum Streptophyta; class Magnoliopsida; order Caryophyllales; family Cactaceae; genus Lophocereus; species Lophocereus schottii. Next base: position 2,109 of record NCQV01107934.1, on the reverse strand, counting down.
CAGGGTGCTGCTACCTATCTCATCTGTCACGTGCACCCCTACCTTCTTCTGTAAAGAAATCCCAAAGTGCTCAAATACCGAAATCAGGAGAAAACCATAGCCCAGGTCATGTTCCCTAGCCGTGTTTGCAATGCGGGAGATATGACTGATCATGATGGCTCGTAGGTTGATCTGCTCTCCCCGATCCAGGAGATCGGTAAGGCACTGATCCATTGCATCTACAAGGTTACGCCCTTGGCCTCGGGGGATGATGATTTTGATGATAAACTAGAAGAGCAACCGGTGATAAGGTGTCATCTCCCCTTCCTTGACTGACCAGGGTGTTTTCAAACCTGGTTGTTGACTCAACCTTTGTGACAATTTGAGCAATCTTTCAGCTCCGAGCATTATCTTGTTTCCCCTCACACACACCCCAAAGCCCACAGCAGGAACTCCTAGGATTTCTCCCAATTCCTTAGCATTGAACCACAATCTTTTCCTATTGACCACACTTGTCACCACTCCATTGGTGACATTACAGTTGGCATAGAATTCTGCTAAATCAGGCACTGAACACCCTCTCTGGATGTTAGCAAAGAGGTCTAACCAACCCTGGGCTGCAAGTTTATCCAAGAACATCTCCAGGCCCTGATCCTGAAAATAAGTAACTTTTACAATTTTGCCCCATACCACACTCCTTTGGAGAAAATGGACAACTTGGTCTGCTATGGTCACGGTTGTTTTGACTTTCTTGGATTTGGGTTCATCAGGCTTTGCTTCTATGGGCACCTGATCGGAAGCAGCCTTTCTCCTTAATGAGGCTCTTTTGGAGGAAGGCTTCACTGATGGAGGAGAGGCAAGCACCTGTTTGGAAGCAATCTCCTCAATTTCTAATTCTTCAAGCACCTGTTCTGGCACTTGTTCTGAAATAGCTTCCATTTTGGTTTGGGTGTTCTGGGTTTTTTCTAATGGAGACTGGGTAGATTCTTTGGCAGGTTTGGTAGAGGCTTTTGTAATAGGAGGTTCAGGTACTTCTTTTGGTTGAGAAGAAACAGAGAGTGAACCAGAACTGTGGGTTCGAGGTCTACGAACAGGTGAGGAAACAAGTTTGGAAGTGGTGGTTTTAAACTGACGTCTAGGCCCCCATTCAGCCGGTCTAGTTTTCTGGAAGGGCTGCGGTTGGAGAACCTCTATAGTTGAATCAGATCCATCACTGTTAGTCTTTTCAAGGTCTTCCACTCAGTCCAAATTAATGACGGGGTCATCCATTCTGTCAAAGAAAATAGGTGCAGACCCCGTTCGGGCTTTACCCAGTTCAGAAACAGGTTCAAACCCTGATCGTGCTGTGTCTACTTCAAGAACATCATCAGACATAGCTTCTATGCTCATTTGTTTCAAGAGCACCCTTAGACCCAGTAGGTTCCATATTAGGGTCGAACAATACCAAATCCCATCCAAATGCAGGAGGAACATCACCCTTTTTCATCCCCACCGCTCGTAAGTCTAGACGCTTCAAAAAACCAAAAATTGTAGAGTAAGTAGGCAAAGAGGGTAGAGAATTGAACCTCGTACCTCTGATTTGTACAGGTGCTGCAGCCGCCGACAAGGGCAGAGAGGCGGGCTTTGGTGGAGACGCCATGTGCATGCGCTTCAAGACTGGAGCTTGAGAGGTGGTGGTGCTGCGTTTCTCAGAGGCGAAGGAACTGCTGCCGGAGGTCGCCATTGATGGTGGAGAGAAGCTTGGGTTTTGACAGATTAGGGTTTTGGTTTGAGAGAGAGGGAGATTGAGGGAGAGATTTTCAGTGGCTGATGAGTGAACTGAGCAGGCAAGGGAGCTAAAGGGTCGACTAGCTTTCAACAGAAAAAGAGGATTATTAAGTCTCCCAGCCACGCACGCTTCAAGAAAAATTCTCAACAACGGAATTAACTACCTGACTCGCACAAAGTGACAAACAGTGGCCATACTTGTTCTTGGTGCTTGTTCCTACAGTCAGTAGTTAGGTAACATAGGACAATAAGGGTAATATTATTAGACCTCAACGAGTGTCAACAAGCTGTATTCCACACATGTGCTACATATAGCACCAAGTTTGACTGCAACCAATAATTTTAACAAGCTTGACCTGAAAA
>NCQV01107912.1:0-12184 GCA_002740545.1 Lophocereus schottii | reverse complement strand
TGGAATGAAAAATGAATCTAAAGGTTGTGAGTCATCTTACTAAATTTATTATGGTGGTTAGATGTAAGTTTCTATTCCACATAATCTAGGGTTTCAAAATCACACATAATTAAGTTGAATTTTTGAATCAAGCATATTATCTGTGTATAATTGGATAAAGACATGAATCTTGGATGTGTTGTTTAGCATGGGAAATCACTTGAGGTAATCTTGTAAAAGCAGTGGATTACAAAAATTTCCACAATTGATTATAAAAGGTTATTTTGCCCATTAATGCAAATACTAAGCTTATGGATGTGTTTTGAGTGATTTTGAAAAATAGAAGAAATGAAAATTTGATGTAGATAATTATGAAGTAAATTTGAATACTTTGGCTTTGTAATGTGATGATAAAGGAACAAGGCTTTGTTAAATGATTTTAAGGAGTGATTTTAGGTGGGGAATTATGTGAAAAGAAGGGAAAAAACAAGACCAGTAGCGCTGTGAACATATCTGAAACACGGTAACTTTACGATTAAACTAATACTGCTTAGCCCATTAAAAAATTATGATTTTGGTGGGTAGATAGATCCATGAGTTTTCATTCAAATTCCTTTTGAATCACTTCGTTACTAGTTGCGTTGGAAAAAGCTATGGCCATTTTGCTAAGACTGTGCAGGACAGATCCAAGCTGTGCACAGTTGTGTTTCAGCTCAATTTTAGAGGCCGCATTGTGGTAATTGGGTCTGACACTATGAATGAAAGTGTTGCAGGACTTTCTAAGCTTTTCATATTGGAGTTTTATAGTTCAATTGGAGTTCGGGGGTGAAAGATATGGATTTTCTAAAGTAGACCTTCAAATGGTAATATGAGAGAAGTATTTGTAAATATTATCTGGAGTCTATACGTAATTATGGATATTGCAAAGAAATTACAAAGTTTAGTGAGTTCAAAAACTTTTATTTTGTATAGAAGCTTACTTACGTTGGAAAAACAGAGTTAAATAGGCATGGAAATGAAATTCGAGAAGTGAAGAGGTTAATGACACAAGCTAAGTTATATGAGCAATCCTGAACCTCACAACAACACTCTCGACGTTAAACCTTTGATTATTACTTTCAGAAACATCAAAAACCTATATTTCATTTATATCCATTAAAGTCTTTCCATTATCACCTCAATTATGTCATCTTGTTCTATTTTGCTCCAACTTGTTTCACTTTGAGTTTAATGACCCTAGCTTATTTGGTTTTCAAATCATTTTAGTGTAACTTATCTTATATTGAATTGTTTGAATCATGGATGTCCTTTTTATTAATCATGGATGTACTTGAGAAGGATTTGCTTGTTAAGAGGACCTTTAACCATCAAAAATCTATAACTTAGACTAAACAAGGACATTTGAAGGAGTGATAATTGGGTAGTTGAGGCAATTCAGTTTATTTCGAAAGAAAAGATTGAATCCCAACTATGATTGCGCCCCCTTCAATCTCCCATTATAGATCAAGAACATGATATATTCCATTGTTCAACATTTTTATAAGGTGAAACAAATCCCTAGATGTTTTAAATTGATTGAATTTTTCAATTAGGTTATAATGTTGTTTGAATTATCAACTTAAATTTACTTGCTTAGCACTTTTATAGGACAAAACTTAATAGATTACGATTGGTTTCCATGTGAATGATAGGTTTACTACACTATAATACTTGTGCGCTTGCAGGCATAAGTCAATAGTATATTACAAATCCAAATGGGGATCCCAATATAATGTATAATATGTGACAAACTCAAATAGCTTTTTTCAAGCCTAACCACTAGCCTAATTCTATATTTAATTGCTTTTTAACTACAATTGTTGTTATTGAATATAAAACACATTATGTCGTTACCAAAACGAGATCAACATTTCACCTTCATTAAATAGTTTCTACTTAGTTTTTCAACAAAAGAATATTAAATATCAGAATTCAGTTATCCTATTAATTTTTTTTGAAAACCTAGATAGCTTTTTGGACTATCATAATTTCCATCTTAGTATAGAAAATCGGGATATCACAATTGTAACTAGATATATTTGCTAAGTTAATTATAATATATTTTAATGCATTAAAAAAATTTTACTATATAGTTTCTCATAATTTTCATCCCTTATTAATAAGGTCAGCTTATAAAGTTATACTTATTCTACAAATAATCTTAGAAATTGTGTATGATGTCGATCGCTAAATGGCTTACTATAATTTTTATAAATAATCATTACAGTTAAAAACTTATGAGATTTCCCATGTATCGCAAGTGAATAGGAATACTAGTCAGAATCTTAAATAATTGAAATAATTTTACCACTAATAGATTTAAATTCTAAATAGTTAAACAATTAATTAATACTTTCTTCATGCTACAAACGATAGAAATGAAGAGGTTAATTTAACTATAATATTGTTATAGGTAAACTCAAATAAACAATGCACTTACTAAAATACAAGTTTTTTCAACTATGAAAGTCATATTGGGATTCAAGAAATAATATCAAGCAACAATAAAGATTTAAAAAATTATATGAATAGACAATGTAGAAACTATGTATGGCTTAATAACATTTAATAACACTAGAAAAGGGCAGGATCATATTTATACTTAAAGAGTCTTCTCCTCATCTTATTACATACTGTTTATAAGTACTTAGTTGTACTTTCGCATAAAATGTTACATTTGGAATGCAATGCATTATACTATTAGAAGTACAATGTGACTACTGAACAAAAATTAAAGAATACCTGATACCTGCACAATAATTTTTTTATTTAAAGCATGAGGACTTCACTTGGGAATTTATGTTATTTGTTCGAGAACCATCTCAACCAAAAGGTTATATTGATTATTGAAGGCCCAAGAATTGGTTGTATATTCTAACACACCCCCTAACACCAATGCTCTTAGGATTTGGAACGTAGATGTTGCAAAGCCCTCCATATTTTGCACAATAAATATGGAAGTTGCTGATGCTTGAACTTGAGACTTTTCGTTCGGAGAAGCTCTAATACCATGTTCAAGAACCATATCAAATAAAGCCTTAACCTGATGGTTGAAGGCTCAGGAATTAATTTAATACTCCAACACTATATATCTTAGGCTGTACATTAACTAATGAGCATCGATTTTTGTTATTCAAAAAATGATCAATTTCATTATAGCAATATACAGAAGTTATCAATAGCGTAGGACATTTATTCATTTTCTAATTTGCAAAAAACAACCTAATTACTTAAACAATTATAGAAGTAGTCGTTTGCAAAGTGTTGAATTTAGGAGCAAGAAAAGCTCTCCCAACCTTGGGAGCCTGGAGTTATATTTGAAAGGGATCGTATAATTGTAAAATCCAATATTATCCCTACACTTTAATATGTTCCCTCAACTGATCGAGAGGACCCATGGACAGATTGGATTTTAAAAATAAGAATTGTTTCGAGGACATTCCTTTCGTAAACATATCATTGACTTGTAAACCAGTAGGGACATCATAAACAACAATATCATCAGCAGCAACCCGCTCACAAACAAAGTGATAGTAAACAGTAATATGTTTGTTGCGTTCATGCTAGACTGGATTGGTAGACATGTAATTGGCACTGACATTGTCGTTGTAAGGACGAATAGGATCATGGATTATAATCGCTAAATCGTACAATAGCTTCCAAATCCAGACAATTTCTTTTTAGCAAAATCAACAGCACAATATTTAGCCTTATTAGAAGACTTTGAGATTGTGGGTTGCTTTTTGCATCTTTAGGCAATGAGATTGGCACAAGAATGTACAACTAATGGTAGAATAAGGAGAGTCCTTGCCACTAGCCCAATCAGCATCTGAATAGGCAACAATGATGGAAGGGGAAGTGGAAGGACGAAGAAAGAGCCCATGATCTTGAGTACCCTCACAAACACCTTAAAACACGCTTGACACATAGAAGTGAGTAGTACGGGGAGCATTCATAAACTAGGAAACTACATACATAGGCAATGTCAGGACAAGTTATAATCTAATATTGTAATGCTCGTACCATACTACAATACTCAGTGGGATCAACAAGTTGTTCACATCAAGTAAGGGATAACGTCGTTTGTCAGTAGAAGGAATACTAATAGATTTAATAGTATGCAAGTGAAATTTTTGTAAAGGATCAGCAACATACTTCTATTGTAAAATAAGAAGGTTGAGTGAAAGCGAACCACCTGAATGCCAAAAAAAGAATGTAGCTCCCCAAGATCTTTTAGGGAAAATTGCTTAGAGAAAATAGAGATAAAGGACTAAAGTATGGAAGAAGAATTATCAGTCAAAATAATATCTTCCACATATTGAAGCAGCATAAAGATATGAGAACAAGTGGTAAAAAAATCATACAAGCATCAACATTGCTATAAATAAAATCATGAGATAGGAGGAAACTGCTCAGGTGATGGAAGTAAGCTAAAGGAGCCTATTTAAGACCATAAAGAGCTTTTTAGGTTTGCAAGGATAAAGGGAAAAATCAGGATAAATAACATCTTGAGGTTGTTTCATGTATACTTCTTCATTTAGATGCCCATGTAGGAAGGCATTCATGACATCTATCAAATGGACCAATGTGAGGAAATAGCAAAGCGAGAATAAGTCAAAACAATAAGACAGAATGCCTCATGATAGTCAATTCCAACCTATTGGTCCTAGGCTACCAAATGTGCTTTGTGCCTTTCCACTATACCATCAGAATGATATTTTACTCTATAAACTCATTTACTCCCTATGATGTTTTGTGAAGGGTGATGGGGAACCAAATCCCAAGTGGCATTAGCCATTAATGCATTATATTCCTCAACCATTGTATATTTCCAATGAGAGTACTTATAAGCTTAGGCAAAGGAAGTGGGTTCAGGATCAGTCAAAGATGTAGACAAAGACAGAAAATGCTTGGGCTTGGAGATGCCGGACATGGGTTCAGGATCAGTCAAAGATGTAGAGAAAGACGGCTAAGTGAAATGAACTAAAGTGGCGGAGGTGAGTTAACGGGTTGAGTGGGTGGAAGGGAAGACAATGGGCTGGCAGTACTTGGAGGCTCATTAGGTGAGGTGGTAAGGGAAGTAGTATTTTGCAAGCATTCCACCGGGCTTGAAGCAGCCAAAGATTGGTGTGAGGGATTAGGTCATGAAGACGCATAATGGCATGGTCTAGCTATAAGAGGCAACAGGTGTGGTACAATGAGATGGTAGAGCCTAACAGAGGTGGCTATCGGAGCTTAGGAGATAGCCCAAAATCGCAAGCGCAAGGTGGACAATCGGGCACCACAAACTGGGAAACACTTAAGCTATAAGCCGGGTTGGATAATGGTGATGTAGTAACAACATCTGAAGTGTGGGTATGACTTAAAATTTTTGAAGAACAAAGGGAGGAGCTTTATGGAGTGATGGAGCTTTGGACGCAACAGTACAGAAAGGAAACTCATTTTCATGAAATGAATATCATGACTTATGTAAGAACGATTAATAATAGGATCCAAATAGCGATAGCCCTCATAATAAGGGGAACAGCTGAAGAAGACACACTGAAGTGACCTAGGACATAATGTATTCACAAAAGTGGCAAGCAGGTGTGGAAAACAAGCACAGCCAAACTGTTTTAAAAAACCATAATCCAGCACTTTTACATATAAAACCTTAAAGAGAGAATTAGCATTAAGAACCAAAGTGTGGACTTCCTAATTCTGCCCCATAGGATAAATCCATGTGAAATGAGAAAAATCATCAACACACTGGATATAGTACTTAAAACCCTTATGAGATAAAATAGGAGACTTAAATATATCTGAATGTATTAACTCAAGACGAGAAATAGTATAGTACTTAACTAAATCAAACATGAGACTTGGCTAAATGAGAAATGGTACAGTTAGCATAAAAAAAAAGAGACATTCAAAAGATGGTTTTACTTTAAAACAGCAAAAACGTGAGCTCCACAACGCCCTAGGTGACGATGTTAATGGTCTCTTGAAGTAATGAATGCTAGGTTAGTAGGAACTAGTGTACTTTTAATAGGAAGACAAACTACATAGAAATTGCAGCCCTAGGAGCCTACAAGGGGCCGTCACCCATGATGTTGTCCTTGTATGAACAAAATTAGAGTAAAAAACACACTACAGTTGTTATCACCAAAGAGTTTCTAATAGAGAGAAGGTTATGACATAACTAAGGGACGTACAAGATGCTACTAGATTGGTAAACCATAAGATATATTATGAACCTCACATAAAGTATACTTGGAACTAGTAGCAAAAATCCATAACTGAATAAGTTGATCAACCAGTAACTAATATGAGTAGGGTAGATTTGGTAGAAAAACGCCCATAGCCATGAAAATAGTAGAGGTCAGTTGCACAATAGTCCCATCAAGAAGCCTCGGAGTTGATGTATAATCGTAAATGATGTAAATTAGGTTTCGTACGAACAGATAGGGATCAACAGAGGCAAGAACCGTGATGGCATAGGTTGCGATGTCAACGGTTAATAACAAAGGACGAAGGGGCCGTAAGCCACTCCCATGACTTGGGAGCAGTGTATACGACGACCAAGACCCATCAAGGAAACCAGTGGCAGGATAACTAGTGAAGGAAAGGGAGTGGGAAACTGAGTCAGTGTAACGTGAGAATAGCAAGGCATGCTATGCGTGGACCATGTCGAGGGAACGAGGAAAGCAGAATTGTTAAGAGCCAAACTAGGAACGACTTCAGTCGACATAACTGGGGTTGCCAGAGCAGACATTGATATGCAGGCAACCAAATGTAGGTGCGCTATGTCTGAGACAGGGACGAATACAGCAGTCATGGCGGCTACAGATGTGGAGTTGGCCATAAGCATGCACTATAAAGCTAGGGTTAGCATTTTTTGGAAGGAAACATGAGAGGGAAGAAAGAGAGGGACTTGATTAGAGTTTAAGTGTTTTAGGTGCAAACCTGCTTTGATACCATATGGAATTTAGGAGAAGCAAAGGCTCACCCAACCCTATGAGCCTAGAATTATTTTTATAAGAGATTGTATAATTCTAAAAGTACAATATTATCCCTTCACTCAATTGAAAACCATGTCTTTAGGGTTTTCCATTTTTTGTTATTCCACTTTATTGGTATTACACTTCTTTTTTTGTCCTATCTTTACTTAGTGGTGATAAAATTTCTTTTTATAGTAAGGCAAAAAAAGACAAAAGAAGAAAATTAACTTCTATCTCTTTAATTTTATGTCCATTGTCGATTTTTCGCTATTTGATTTTTATTTTTATAGCTTTATAATTTTAAAGTTATATACTATTTCTTGCACGATGAAGAAAAATTTGGAAGATTCATTATTTATTTTAAAGTCATTTTTAGTTTTCATTGGTAATGTGAATTGAGTTAAGAAGAATGTGATCGATGTGTTCAAGGACAATGTTGTAATCAATTGAGTTGATCACATCTGTATCAAATAATGCAATCCTTCTCTTGTTACTATCTAGTCTATCATTCATTATTAGAATAAGCTTAATCAAGGAACTTTGATGGATTGAAAACCCACATAGAAAGTTCTGCAACTACGGATTCCGAGCATTGTTAAACAGGACTTATGAACATTATAGAAATATTTGAGGAATCATAAATAATTTCACATCATTATTGGAAAAAAAAATATATGTAAAAGCAATTGATATTATATAATCATATTATTCCTTTTTAGGTTACTCAAACCAATTTGTATATTTGTTTATCCCATTTTAAGCACCAAACAACTACCCTACATCAGTAAAACTAAAATTATTATGAGCATTTCATAACTAACCCTTTTATTTTCTTATAATGCGTAAAAATGATATTTCAATTTCACACATTATGCACATTTTATACTAGTTGAACAGGATGCATGCAGTTTATCCTAGTTGAAGATAAACAGGTTGCTAGGCATGAGCAAACCTTTTATTTTCTATAGATCTTCTAGATTTGACAATGTTATCTACGCAGTTTTATATAATTAATTTGTTATAATTAGTTTCCTTTTAGTTGATATCTCACCAATTGGATAGGCAATGGATCAAACATATCCATGTTGGCTTAACGGATAAGTGATGACTACAGTGTGTAAGGACTACATCTCGAACTCCACACATAGTCCCTTTGAATGGCTGCACTGACTGCCTTGTATTGTTAACTTTTTATTATTTTTCCTAATATTAGTGAAGCACGTTGGACCGATGCTAAAACCATAGTCTGGGCTTAGGAACAGACTGATTAACGTTTTTTGGGGGCAGAAAGGGAAAACTTGTTGTCCTTTGGGTCGACCTTGAAACTAGGTCAATTAATCTATCACATTTCTAAACTTATGAAAGCATTAGGACTAACTATATTAATTACTCACTTATTGTATTGTAAACACGATTAATTTAACTAATTTGAAACAAACATAATAAAGAAAATTAGCACAAAGCATAATTCTAACTACTATTCAACTTATAAAATATCTAACTTATCTAGGAAAGCTTCAAACCCAACTAGTGGGGTCGAGAGAAAAAGATGGCTACCTAAAGAACCTGAAATCCAACAATTGCAGGTTGAGCCTCTATAGCTAGAGCAATGGAGTTAAATTGATGGTGATTTTCCACTTAGTAGCACTAATACAACCTAACAACAACTAAGCTAACCTATACGTAAACTAAAATCTCAAACTTCAAAGATAAGTTTTTAAACCCCAAACTGGTACAGAGAGAAAGAGGTAGAAATTTACATTTTGAAAAGGGAAATTGAGAGAATGATGGTAGAAAAAGAGAGTAAGAGAGTGTCTAGTGAAGAAAAACACTAAGGTCAAGCACTAATATAGCCAATTCTTATACATTTGAGCAAGAAAATAGAAGATTTAAAACTCAACAAACCAAGAAGTTGAATGTAAATGAAAGTAGAAGACACAGGAAAAGAGAAAATTGCATAAAATTAAAACTCGATATACTTTGAATGTAGCTACAATAATCACTGAACTACTACTAAGAACCCTAAGCTAATCCTTGAATTAGACTAAACCTACTTGAATACACAAATGACAAAGATGAGAATTATAAGCCCTGACTTTGTGAAAGTGACACGATCATTTCATGTAGAACGGGTTGCCTATATAATAATCATGCAGGCAGGATGGCACAGCCAGTGCGTGACACATTTGCTGTTTGGTATATGTAGATTTTCTTCATGGTTTACCGGATAAACCCCATCTTGCTTTGAGGAAAACCCTGCAATGCTTCATTTACAGTTCTCCTAATGTCTCTTTATGTCATTAAGCTTAAATCTTAAGTTTCCTTTATCTTTTTCTCTCAATTAATCATCCAACACTAGAAAACATGCTTACTTTTGCTTATTTCGTATAGAAATGTGAAAACCTTATAAAATCCTAACTTAAACACTATTAAGAGCCAAACTCTAGCGAAAGGGGTGTACAAAGATGCGGTTTTACCCGAACACACTAGGACTTTGACCATCCTTAAGAAAAACAAAATAAAGCTTAAAACCTAACTCACTGTTGTAGGAATTACGGGTGCATTCAGTGCAATAAGTTGTTGAACCCCTTTATTCCCCCGTGAGCTCTCATGAGCTCTCATAAGGGTTTGTAGAAGATTTACGCAGAAAATCTTTTCAAAAACACAAAAGCAAGAAAATATATACAAAGTCAAAAGGGAGAGGGGAAATATATATACATATTAATCAACTACATCACCCTAACAACCTAACCACTAAGCTATAACATGTAGGACACTCACTCAAAAGGCACTTAGCTTATGAAAGTAATTCCGATTTTCACTTTTCACTCTAGACAACACCATGACACGATATGTACATGTTGGTGCTTAGAGCAAATTGTATTGGCTCTCAATAGTATGTTAAATCGCACCTAAGATCATCTTTATTTAGCTAATAAATTTTTTTTTTGGTGATTAAGGCCACCTCTCTCTTAATTTTTTTTTTCCACTCATTTTCTCTTTACTTGACTCCTTATGCTGCTTAGCCCCTATGGATGGATCTTGACGTAATAGACCTTAAGCTCCTAGATGAACAACTTGACACCTATATATTTGGCTTCTTCTCTAATTAGGGGTTTCACGGGATGTGCAAGACTTCTATGCAAGCCCAAACAAAAAGTACTAAAGCCAAGCTCTCTTTCATATTCTTATTTTTCTTTTCTTTTTTTTCTTTTGCTTTGTCTTCCTTTTTTTCCATAAAATGAATGTGTGAAGTAATAAATTGAACTAACCAAGAATGCATTCTCAAAACCAAGTTTTAATAAATTAATGCCAAGAATTAATGTTCAACATTACAAGTGGGCACAAAACCGCACATGTGGGAAGGGGTTGTTATGAGAATTGAAAATACATCCTACCCTAAGTATCCTGTCATGCAAAATATACTAGCATACAACTATGCAATTAACCAAAATGACACATAAGTCTTTAAAAACAAATAAAAATCTTTAAAAACAAATAAAAATCTTTTTTGACTTTCAAAATTTCACAAAAAAATTTATAAAAGTGGGCAATTCACCCCTGCAGTAAAACCCGACAACATCCATATTGTGTGAACCAAAGTGCCTAAATGGCACTCAAACGACCTACACAACCACAAATATAAATCCACAAAATTAAAAAGTATAACAAACGCATATTTATAAAACAAGAAACATAGCCAACAAATATCTAGAAAACAGATTACACCACCAACAAGCCTCAAAATCCAACACGCATAAGGCAAATAATCGTGACTGTAGACATCTAGGTTCAATAGATCACAAATGTTTACTCAAAATCGATCACTAACAAAGACACAGTCCTGATCTCTATAACTATGTACAAAAGAGAAAGAAAGAAAAGAAAAAGGAGAGGGGGGAAGGGTTGGGACTTTATACCAAGTTAAATTCTTAGGTGCATCTAAATTATACCTCAATAAGATGGTATAAACGAGGTTAATAAAGCATTAGCCACTCCATCACATCACTATGTTGACATTTATATTAATCTTCATCAGAGCTCACAGCAACTTATCAAACAAACAAGGGCAATCCTCACAAAAATGGGAGTAGTTAGTAGCAATAAGAGGATATTCGGAAGAAAGCACATCATCAAAATAGAAGTTAGAGCTCTCTTAAGCTTATCAAAACACTTGGCCAAATATAAGAGTAATTCATATGCCTAACAACATGTAGTGAAGAAAACAAAGGCCTAGAAGTAGAAGAAGACGCATGAATGCATTCATTAGGTAAGTGCGATAAATTATCTACCTGATCCTGAAGTTCATTGGTCATACTAAGTTTATGAATTTGGTCTACATTAGGGTCATCATTCACAAAAATCTCATACTTACGAAAGATGGATACATAGAGGGTAATGAAAGAGTAAACCAATAGAAGGATGAAAGGGTTAAGAAACTAGGATTAAGGGTGGATTTAGCATGGAACTCAATAAGGGTTACATCAACAAGCTTACATGAGAAGGTGTGATCTCTAAATACTTCTCATATAATGTTCCTCCAAAGAAATCTCCTCAGGTGAATACTCATCTTCAACAAACATATCCTTAGATACAGAATCATCTCATGCTCATTGGTGTAATTAGCATAAATTACTAGCGTTTTACTATCACTAGACTCTTGTATAGGGATTAAAAGAAAAGGTGCATCATCAAAAATCATATCACCCCAAGAGAGGATCATAGGAAAAGAGGGAGAAATGTAATCATAAGCTTGAGCCGGATGAAAAAAGGGTAACTTCAAATTAATGCTCACAATTTAGTATAACATCCTCTAAAGAAATAAAGTCACTACGTAAATTGCACTCACTAACCCTAGAAATCTTAGATGCAATATTAGGGATCTCTCTAATTGTCTCCCACTTAAAAGTCACTAGGTAAATTACACTCATTAGCCCTAGAAATCTTAGATGCAATGCTAGGGATCTTCCTAATTGTCTCCCACTCAAAATTTTCATCACTTAACTCCCCAAGAAAGCCCTAAGAAATCATATGCATTCTTACATAAAAACTATCCCTAATTGATGGACTTGACCATTATCCAAGTAAATCGCATCCAAACTCTTATAGGAAACTTAGCACAAATTCCATATCTTTACGCTTGGTGAGGTTATTGGACAAGCAACTCCTTAAACCTATTCATATAG
>NCQV01107906.1:1055-14120 GCA_002740545.1 Lophocereus schottii | reverse complement strand
TTAGCGAGTTTTTTCTTTTTCTTTTTTGGCCCGAGGGGTGGGGGGAGGGGGGAAAGAGAGGGGAGGTGTTACGTGTTTGGAATATAGCTAATGATAATGTGGTGATCCGGGTTTCTTTTCTGCGACTGGGAAATGCAGCTGATTTGAGGTTTGTGATATAGGTCCAATTTTGTCGTCTAATGGAGAGTATTGACTATATTATTGAGCAAATTGGCAATTTCTAGTTGATTAGGTGTGTGATTTTTCCTTGGTTTGATTTAGAGAAATTTAAATTCTGATATAATGATGGGTTCATCTAGAGGTCCAATTTGTTGTTTAATGGAGAATATGGACTGTGTTATTGAGCAGAATGGGAATGTATATAGCCTGGGTATGATTTGGAGTGTCTGGGATTTTATAGGGGATTAGGTGTGAGTTTCCTGGGGTGATTTAGAGGAATTCAATTAAGAAATACTGTGCTGCTGATAATGATTTGGTGTTTATTGGTATTCATTGGATATGGAAAGATACCCATGATGCTAAAATGTCAGCGATTGATTTTGTACCATGATTGGAGGACCACAAAATGAGCTTGTGTAAGTATGATCCAAGATGCACGAAGGAACTGGTGTAGCAGCATACAGTTCTTCCTCTGCTTTTTCGTTGGTTTGTGTATGTGAAAAGAGAATTGAAGCCTACGTAGCTGCAGTGCTGAAATTGCAGAAGTGACATAATCCATTTTGTATTGGATTGATACTTTGGTCAGATTTGGTGCATAATTGTGGTTCAAGAATGGGATTTCCCAGGTGCTTTCAGGTGATCTCTAAGTCCCAAGTGCCAAAAGAAGGGAAAAGAAAAGATTGGAGCAGGGGGAGGAGAGAAAGAAACGGGTGGCTCGGTTTGGTTTTTGTTTTGTTTTGTTTTTTGTTTTTTGGGGTTGGGCTGTTGCAAATTTGTATGGATTCTTAGAGATCGAAGTTTTTCTAAGATCAGAGTTCCCAAGAGGAGGCTGTCAGTCGTCTTAAGTGTAGTTAGTTATACTGTTTGCTCCTATTGCTGCAAGTTCATGAAATCTTCTGCTTTGAACAACTGGTGTATATTAAAGATAATGGACTGGAAAATTATTTCAAATAACTTTAGGAAGCCTGTACATCACGATGCTGCTTTAGAACTTACCTGTGGGACATTTCTCACCCTTATTTGAATTTTTTGGCTCTTGCTCCCTCTCATTTCCAATCAGTGATGGGCATGTCAAATCTGATTCAGTCTGGATGGAGAGCCGATTGTGCTGATGGTCCTATTGTTTGTTGCTTTATGCTAATTTGACTGGGATATACTTATAGGCTGATGCCTGTCTTGGAAACTTGTTAGAGTGGTCGCTTCTATATGTTGTTGTTGGCAATAATTTGGGAATCTTTTTCGTTACTTTCATGTGATCTATGCACCACTCTCTTCCATGTCTACATTTTAAGGTGAACTCATGAATTCTTAGGTTTTGGAATGTAGTTGCTCTGATAAGTGATTTGCCTACTTAAACGAATGACATAATGTTACTTCAACTTTTCCTTCCCTGCAACCACCTGCATTGGTCCAAGATGCTATGTTGTGTGTACGGACATGGGTATGGCCTGATTCCAAAAACCTTTTTGGTTTATGGCTTTGAGATTTATGTATGCTCAGCAGAGCTCACATTCTAATATTTGACATCCTGTTTGCAGTTATCCTTTGCTGGAGTACATGGCAGAGACAGGACATTTTCTTTTATGACAAGCACAGCCAGATGTGGCACTCTTCATAGGATCAACTCAGTCCTCGGACATAGGAGGCCAAGCATTAATAGCAATGAATCTCCTGAGCCTGCTAGGGCTCTTCTTGAGCGGTTGTTTGCACGAACACAGAAACTGGAACAACAGATGAATGGCAATTCTCATCTTCTTCGTGATGGTGTTCAGTCAGGCATTAACCTTGAAAATCTGGAGTCTGATCTTGTGGCTGCAGTAGAAGCGCTGAGGAAGAAGGAAGAGGATCTACAAGAAGCAGAAAGACTGGTGATATTGGAGCATGCTGAATTGGACCAAGCAAGAAAAGAGTTAGAGCAGAGGGAAAGGAAAATTGCTGTAGCTCATTCTAAACAGGCGAGATTAGAGGAGGAACTAAGGCAGGCTAATCTGAAGCTAGTTTCCCAAGCGAGGCATATGGAAGACCTGAAAATGCGACTGAAGGAAAGAGACGAAGAGATTGCGAGAGCAAAATCTGTGTTGTCATCAAAACAGGTTGAGATCAATAAAATGAGAGATGAATTGACACGCAAGAGTGCAGAAGCTGTGAGCGCTGAAGCTCAGCTGAGATCCAAGGCCCAGTTGTTGGATGAGGCAAATGAAATTGTTAAAAGACAAGATCTTGAACTTCTACAACTGCAAAATGCGCTCCATGTAAAACAACAAGAGCTTGAAGAATCCATGGCTCGACAGCAGCTTGAGGAGGAGAAAGTGAAAGAAGTGGAGAACAAATTGGAGCAGCAGACAATGGAGTGGTTGTTGGCGCAAGAAGAACTCAAAAGGCTGGGGGAGGAAGCTTCGAAACACATAGGAGAGAGTAAGGAGACTATGGAAGATTTTCAGAGAGTAAAGAGGCTTCTTACTGATGTGAAGTCTGAGTTGGTCTCTTCTCAGAAGTCATTGCTTTCCTCTAGGCAGAAAATGGAAGAACGGGAGGTTCTACTTGAAAAACAATTATTAGAGTTAGAAGAACAAAGGACAACTGTTATGTCATACATGAATAGCCTTAAAAATGCACACGTAGAACTAGAAGGTGAGAAAGAAAAACTTAGAGTTGCTGAGGCTCAGAACAAGGAACTTGAGCTGGACTTGTCCTTGAAGAGAGATCTGATAGAAGGTCTGCAGACGGAACTGTCCAAGGAGAAGTCTTCTTTGCAACAGGCAATGGAAGAACTGTCTTCCCTTGACGAGGAACTTAAGAAAAGGAATAACAAATTTCAAGAAACTGGTAATCTCCTAAAGGTTAAAGAAGAAGAATTGGTGGATGCCAAACTTGAAATCCAACATTTGAAATCTCAACAGGATTCGCTTCAGCTACTCTTGAATGAAAGGGATTCTGAGCTCGTCACTGCTAAGAAGCGACTAGAGGAACTGGATTCAGAGATAGAAGAGCTGAGGATGCTCCTAAAGAGCAAGGAGGACCAGCTTATCCAAGCCACTGGTATGCTTAAAGAAAAAGAGGATTATGCACAGGCAATGCAATACAAGTTGAATGACGCGAAGCTGAAAGCTTCTGCAGCTGAATCTGTAGTTGAAAGAATTGTGGATCTCACCAATTCATTGGTGATATCCGCAAAAGGGGGAAATCTCTACACACCAAGTCTAATGGGGGACATGGGCTCACTCCAACTGAAATTATTGGAAAAACCTGCTGAAGATCTCAGGTGGGAGAAGAAACAGCTGGAGACTGAACTCGAACTGACAAAGGAGTCGCTTCGGGCAAAGGAGATGGAACTTTTAGCCACACAGAGAGAACTGACAATCAAAGACGAGGGACTGAAAATGGTTTCCCAGGGGCTAGAAGAGAAAGACAGTGAACTGAAAGAATTGAAAGAGAAAATGCTTAGAGATGCTAATGATCTGAAGCAACTCCATACTATGCCACAAGATGGGACTCAAGAGAGGGTTATAGAGGATTCGGCTATTGAGAAGCTTCAACTGGAAGCTGCTCAGCTTGAGATTGAGGCTGCAACTAGTGCTCTGCACAAACTAGTGGAAATGAGTGGGCAGCTGCTTAGTAAGGCTAGCTTGACCGTTGAAGCTGATCTTGGTATCAATGTCTTCCAACCAAATGGGTTTGGTACCAGTACACGTGATGTGAGAGGTAACATTATGCAGCAGAAGGGGATTGATTTGGAGTCAAATATAGTCGATGATAATGAATTCCTTACTGAGGTTAAATCTGAAGTTGCCCGCCTTGCAGATTTAACTGACAGGTTAGTCCAAGAAGCGGGCGCCTTTAATTATGTCACCTAGTAATGTCCTGGATTCTGGCTGAATCTTCTGTAAATATGACCTAGCTACATGAGATCTGCTACAATTATCCTGTTTTAGAAGAGGTCAGTAAGGATGCTTTGAGTTTTGACCAGTTTTAATATTGTATTTCAAGTATCATAATACCCAACAGTTTGTGTCTATATGAGTTGTGGTTGGGTCAAGCAGATTAGCTTGGGTGACAGATTGAAGGCCAATTTATCGCATTTCTCTTTCAGAAATCTCTACGACTTTTGAGTTTCACTTTGTAGTAGTTCTGAAATTTTATGGATTGTATATTTTATGTATCTGCATGTATGTTTAGGATGTGCTTGGATTTAGTGAAATAACAAAGCTTTCTTCTGATGTGCTTGCGTCGTAATAACTGGCTTTAATTATCATGAATGCTGCTTCAAGTTTACTGTGCTTTTAATGTGTAGTCTTCAACAAATTTTCGCCACAGGTCACTGAATTTTTGTACTTGACGGCCTACATTCACGTTTGTTTCTTTTGTTTTTAGTATTCCATTTCTCATTTTTAGGGAAATCGCATGAAATGTGAAGATATTCAATTGGATAGAATTCAGTATCATATCTGATACTTTCCCCAATATAATTGAAAAAGGGGGAAATTGATAGATTTGACCCCGGATGAGATATCCCACACTATTGAGATTTATATAACATTACAGACCTGGCAACTGGACGTTCAATTCGAGTATTAGTTGGGTAAAGTTTGGATTGGGTCATTTTTAAAGTCAACACCATTTCAGTTTGATTCAGGTGATTCTCGATACGGGTTGATCTCGGGTCAGTTAATCTTTTGCACGACAAAGTTGTCTTGCCCAAAAAAAGTTAACTTTGTAGGAAAGTTTGGATTGGTTTCAATTTGGGTTAGGTTGATTTTGATTACGGGTGAGCCTGTTTAAAATGTTAGTTCAGGCAGGGTATAGTTATGGGTTGTATAGTTCAGGTATCAAATCTCGGTTACTTTTGCTAGGTCTAAACTTTAGGTAAGTAGGGAAACACACACAAGGCCATGAAGATGTAAATTTATTGAACTGCAAGACAGGTGACAACTGAAACTATAAAACTTAGGACAATGCACCTAGCTCATTCCTTTTCATGATCATAAGTCATGATTATATTCTCATGCTCCATCCCCACAAGTCATCAAGAGGAAAAAGCTGATACAACGGCAGATCCAAAACGGGGACATCCCCAAAGATGGGATGAGGAAACCCAGGAATATTTAGACGTTGATAATACCGTATACGTGCAGTTCGATTTCTTGCAGTAACTCGGCGCAGAATGTCAGTAAAAATGCGAGCACACACACGTTTGAGGAAGTTCTTGATACCACTGACTGTCAAAGACTTGTCTCTGTGCATCACATCTAGAGGAACATTGCTCTCCATTATGGCTGTTGTGAAGTAGGTGTTGGTGATAGGAGGCATGCCTTGATTTGCCGCTAAAGAGTTGAGACAAATGATGGCTTCATCTACTACTTTGTTAACAACAGAGTCTGATGCCCCAAGAAGGCTTGTTACAAGGCAAGGGAAATTGTTATCCTCCAACCAAAACCAGAATGCCATCGCTAGCAGTGCCTCCGCTGGGTCACGCGAGAGTTGCATGACCATGCGAGCAAACAAAGAGCGATCAACATGGTGGTATTGATGGAGGTCCAAGAGAGTGATGGACGCCATCGGGATAAATTTGGTAAGAGCGAATGACAAGACTGAATGAAGTGAGTTGAAATACAGAATATGTTTGGTAAAAGTGAATGGCAAGGCTACGTGAAATGGGTTTAAAATAGGGAGGATCTGTAACGGTTATGTGTAATACTGACAAAGCAAATCATATATTTCATGTTTCATAATAATTCAAATTTAACTTTCACACGTAATCAGTTCATTACAGAAAAAGACAGCTTTTTACTTGAAAGTGTTTTGGTATTAATGTACAATGTTTCTCGAAATTTTTCAGCAAGAATCGCGCCTCAAAAATTGAAAGAAAATGACACAGATGAAAAGCGTTTTTCGAAAGAAAATTGCAACCTATTAATGGAACATACTTTTTTAACTCTTTAATTCTCACCATTATTGTTGTTATAATGTGAAGATCAAAATGTTCTCTAATATTGACATAGTCAGGTCATAGATTCCATGTTTCGTGATAATTTAAAGTTGTCTTTTACACACAATGTATGATTATACAAAAATGTCTTCATTTAAATTAAAAGTAGTTTCATTTGCAACTAGTAGAGACTGTTCTATGGCAACGTGAGCAACTGACAATTAATTAGCGTCGATGGAGGTCCGGGAGGGTCATGGTTGCCATTGTGATGGAAATGGTAAGAATTAATGGCAAGTCCAAGTGGTTTTAGCTGGGGTCCATGGGAAGGATGGATAACGTCCATGTACAGTACCACAGGGAGGATGTGTCACGTTTAAGTATAATATTAAACAGGTCACATATTTCACAATCTTACATGTAAATATTTAATGAATTGATTATTAAAAAAAGGAGACCTTTTCATATAAAATAGTTTCATACCACCACTGGTTGATTCAAGTGGTTTAATACTTATTTTCCTTAAATAAGATATCGGATTCGAGTCTTGTGAATGGAGAAAATTTATGATGGGAGAGCTCGACCTTTATTAGACCAACAATAGTTCGATTCCAACGAAATGGAGGATTCAAGAACCAAAAAAAAAAACAATTTCATATTTATCCACAATGCTTCGTCATGACACTTTTAAGCGAGCATATAAAGACAGAAACTTTTCTACACGTTTTCAGTTGCAAAAATCAAAAGAAAAGGCTCACAAGTTACTTCTGTTTTGAGATAGCATTCACACGTAATATTGGCGAAGCCAAATCACAAATTCCACAATTTGTAATAATTCAAATTTGAGTCTTACACTCAATGGATTAACTATAAAAAAAAGCTTTTTTTTTGTCTAAAAGCAGTTTTATATCTATTCATAACATCTCCTGCAAAAACTTTTAAGCAAGAATTTCACAACAAAATTTGATAAAACACACAAATAAATTGTTTCCATCTGGGGATAATTTTAAAACATACTTATGAAACATACTTTACTAGCTCTTCTAGTTATCATCGTTGCTTGTCACTATACAGCATTTCGTTGATTAGGGGCTTTGTTGCTTTATTGTTTAAAGATCTACTTGTGTCCAATGTTCTCTAATACTAAGAAAAACAATTCACATGCTTCATATGTTCTCATAATTCAATTTTTTTATGCACAATGAATTGATTGAAAAGCAATGACCTTATTTGAAAGTTCCATTGACTACTGCGGACTTGCACGACCATGCAAGCAAATACAGCATGATCAAGATGTTGGTATAAGTTATGACGGAGGTCCAAAAGCGTAACAGTTGCCAATTTGCCATTGTGATAGAAATAGTAGGAGTGAATGCCAATACTTAGTCAATCCAAAATTCCAAACACAGGATTTGCAGCGTATGTGCAACACTCAACTAGAAAAATAACATATTTAACATTTCATACAGTTGTTCAAATTTGACTTGTACACACAACAGATTGATTATTAAAAAAAGGATCGCTTCGTTTATAAGTAGTTTTACTATTCATTAACATCTCCACTTGAAATTTTAAGTAAGAATCACAACGAAAAAGTAGGAAGAAGACAAAATTTTGACTAGCATGTTGATATACATTGTCAGCTCTTTTACTGACTGTCATCATTGTTGTGACTACTTTACATTATTTTTGGTTTTGGCTATCATACTAAACTCCCAACCATACATACCATGTTAGGCCGGACAACAGGTCCGACCAGGATACCGATTTTTCCTAGTAATATAGTCCTAATCCTGTGAAAATAGGAGAGTTCCAAATTTCCCAATACATATTCTACTCATGTATATCGTGCTATAACAGGCAAACATAAACACCATATTTACATCATTGATCCCTGGAAGAGCTAGACAGAAAGAAACAACATTCAAGAGCATGATTATTGCAATGCTTTGACGAAAACAAAATTCTATTTTCGATTTGATATTTGATTCTAAGTATGACTTACTCTTTATTCTTACATTATGCATGAAGATAGCTTGATTCCTTACGCTCCATATGGTGTAAATCTGTTATTCTTGACAATACCGGAGATACAATATGCCTTTCTTCTGTTTTGTGCACTTGATGTTCCGTAGCTTTTGACTGAGAGTATCCAAGTTATTTGCTTGACTCCAACTATCCCAGCTTAGCTTTAACATTTCCATCATGTTTTATGGAATGAGGTCCCTGAAGATGATTGATGCTTCAGCTTTGTCTTCTGTATTGATCAGATATACCTAGTCTCCAGCAGCAAACCCATAGGTAATCTGTTCTGATGTGGAGGTCTGGACTCAGGGTGGGCCATTGATCCCCTGCTCCGACCGAAAAGGATTCATGGCCTTCAAAAGCAACAAATCTTCCCTCAGGAAGAAGCATATTTTCATGCATGGATGAGTTCGGGACCTTCCTAGATTGCAGAATGCCCCCCTCTTGAAGACTGTCTTTGGCAAGTAATCAGTCTGTTCTGCTGATTTTACTCCCCAAAACAAAAGATGCTTCCTTGCTCACACATGCATCCTGTGGCTGTGACCTATGAGCTGCAAGTTAGTTATGACTGTCAAACAGAGGTTAAGAATAACTCTTGCTTCTTTTCTACTGTCACTTGGATTTCTAAAAGGATTGAAGCATAAATGACATTACAGAGGATCAAAATGATTTAGAACAACTTTACTCCAGCAAAACAATGGCGTCATGGTCATCTTTTCTTGGAAGATGTATGCTTGGGTGCTTTTAGCATTTAAAGTCCAAACACCGGTACTCTTTTTGAACCCAAAAAAAACAAAAAAAAGGGATGACAATCATTTGAAACTCATTACTGACAAACTTGTGGGTCACGACGTATAATCGTACCCCAAACCTTGCGACAGTGTATCTTTTTTCATGTTGTAGAGACCTCTATATGCTCAACAATAAAATTGTTGCTCTTTTTACCTCTGTCTTGGTTGTTCTATGTCAAAATCTTAAATACTTTAACAGGTCTATGATTTGAAGTACGTCCATATAGGTCAAGACAGGTCACAGAAGACTGGCTGTTGAGAAGCTGAAACTGGAGATTGCTCCACTTAGGCTGGTGATATGGATTTTATGTTCTAGTTTAAAAACCCTTTTTACTTGCAAGTGCACAAGGTTAATTGTAGACTAGCGAGTATTAGGGTGTCGATCCCACGGGAAACAATAATGATTCTTAAACTTAACCTTTCTGATTATAGAGAATAGTCACAATTTTATGAGTTTGATTATCAATATAATTTAAGGAACAAAAGAAGAGTAAGTGAGTAGCAAAGTAGAGAGAATTCAAATGGAAGAAAAATCTAGGACTTTAGATTTCACATTTGATGCCAGTATTAATTACTAATTCAAATGGAGATTCAATTTATCTCTTGTTCAACTTAAGTTACAAGCATTAGGTCACAAATTTAAAAAATGATTACAATTATAAAGTGACATAATTTATCTAGTGGTTTAGCATGAATTATTCTTTTTAGACATAACTCGTCTAATTTCTAGTATAAGTTATTCAATTTAAACAATTATAATTTTAAGACCAATTACATAATCATCATATTAGTATACAAGGTCTAATATTCATTTAAGATAACAAATTAAACTAGTGTCATCAACATGATTAAACATTAGTATTAAAATGCATGAGTAGATGATGATCAAATGTAAACTCAAGATTATGTAAAAGAGACAAAAATAACCCCATAAGAAATTAGCAAAATAATATTATTACTAAAGATCCATCCTAATCCTAGAATGAGTAGTTTAGCCGGCTATAGTTAGTGAAAATACTATTGCAATTGGTATATTTCACTTACTATGTCCAAACCTTGTACTCAATTATACAAAATTATGAAACTTAGTGTAAACTCTCAAATTTGACTCACAAATGAGATGAGAAGATGAGAGAAAAATAGCTAGTGAAGCTTATTTTCTTCTTAACCCCTCAACCCAAATGATCTTGTCTTACAAAGATTCTCTCTAGAAAAATGAAAGATGGAAGAATAAGAAGACGCTTGAGCAAGAGAGTGGATGAATGTGCGAATGGTTTGAGATAAGAGGGTGGTGTTGTATGTTGTGGTGTGCTCTCCCTAGTGTGAGAAGAGGGAAGCTATATTTATAGATGATGATGAAGGTGATGTTAATGATGAGGGAGCGTGGGATGATGGTGGTGAAGGTGATGTTAATGATGAGGGAATGTCGTGAGAGTTTTTGAAAGAGGAGGGTGTGAGGTTTTTGTAATATTAGCTATTGGGCTTTCTTCTTTAGACTCATTCTCTGTTAAGTCTTCCACTTTCTCTTCAATTCGAGTAGACTTAATTAATTCCACCTAAATTCTTCTATTTTTATTCTACCTGAAAATCACATAACACATGCATTATTTACTCACAAAAATATATTTCAAAGGCTTGAAAGTAGGTAAAAGAAAGGAGGAAATTACATATAAAATATGAATTATCAGATGGTGCTGTCCCTAGTGCTCCGCACAAACGTGCAGAAATGAGTGGAGTAGTTAGCTGCTTAGTAAGACTGTCTAAAGCATTGAAGCTGATCCTATGTCAATGTCGTCCAACCAAGTGGGCTTGCTAGCAGGTCAAATGGGTTGGAAGTTGCCATAGTCAAATAATGAAACTGAGGTTGAAACAGTCAATCTGAAGTTGCCAGCCTTGCAGCTTTAACAGATAGGTTAGCCCAAGAAGCTTGTGCTTGTAGTGCTATAACCCAGCAATGCCTTGTATTCTGGTTGGATTCTGTGTCAATATGACTTAGCTACTTGAGTCTACTAGAATCGCCCCGGTGTGGCCAGCAAGGATGGTTTGAGTTTAACTGAATTTTAATGTTGTATTTCAAGTAACAATAATTTCCAATACTTGTTTTATATCAGTTGTTGTGGGGTCAACCGAATAGCTCCGGTGACAAAGAATGAGGGTCGGTCTGTCACATTTTCAGTCCCGGAAACTTCTAGGACTTCCGAGTGCTGTCTTGGCAGTTTGAAATTAGAGTTCTGGAATACTTGAAACTGTGTGTGATGTATCTTCATCTATAGATAACATATTGGATTTGTTAAAAAGGCAATGCTTTCTCCCTGATGTAGTTGCATGACGAAATCTGGCTTCCGAGTATGCTGATTGCTTGCTTGAAGTTTAAGTGAAAAACAGCAAATGCACATGGTATTGCAGTTCGTAGTATCTTCTTGTTTTAGTTGTAGTTTTCGCAAATGTTGGGCATAGATCACTCTTGAAATTTTACTTTACAGGTTACATGTATGTGGCCAGTCTGTTTCTTTTGCTTTTAATATTCCATTTCTTAGTCTTAAGAAATGGCAACAAATCTGAGGCTATTCAACTGGATAGAATTGATTACCATATATGACATAGAGGCTAATAACTGAGGAATCATGGATTCTAAATCATAAGGGAAAAACACAGAACCGATAAAATTTCTGTAACATCAACAAAGCAAGGAACATTCATAAACCACTGGTAAAACTTCTGGGCAGTAACAAAGAAAGGGACATTCATAAACTCCCAAAGATGTTGATTTTATGAACTCTGACTAGTAAAGCACATGAAACTATAAGATTCAGGACAATGCACCTAGCTCATTCAATGTCATGGACTTATGATCACAGGTATATTCTCATGTTCCATTCCATCCCCACATCCACAAGTTATCAAGTGGAAAAAGCTGATACAAGGGCAGATCTAAAATGGGAACATCCCCAAATACGGGATGAGGAGGAAACCCTGAAATATTCAGACGTTGATACAGTATCTTTTCAGTATGATCTCCTGCAGTGACCTGGCGCAGAATATCAGTAAAAGTGCGAGAGCACACATGTTTAAGGAAGTACTTGATCCCACTGATTGTTAAGGACTTGTCTCTGTGCATTACATCTAGAGGAACATTGCTCTGCATCATGGCTGCAGTAAAATATGTGTTGGCAATAGGAGGCATGGGTTGATCTGGTGCTAAAGAGTTCAGGCAAAAGATGGCTTCATCTATCACTTTGTTAACAACAAAGTCTGATGCCCTAATAAGGCTTGTTACAAGGCAAGGGAAATTCTTGTCTTTTAGCTAAAACCAGGCCATTGCAAGCAGCGACTCTGCTGGGTCACGCGAGAGCTGCATGACCATGCGAGCAACAAAGAGCGATCAACATGGTGGTATTGATGGAGGTCCAAGAGCGTGATGGACGCCATCAGGATAGATTTGGTAAGAGTGAATCACAAGATTGAATGAAATGGGTTTAAATGGGGGGTGGGGGGAATTTGTAACATTCATGTGGAATACTGACGAAGCTAAGTCACATATGTGACGTTTCCCAGTTGATTGCACACAACGAATTGATTGTAAAAGAAAAGGAAGCTTTTCACCAGAAATCTGTTTCATCTTTATCCACAACGTCTTCTCCTGAAACATTGAAGCCAACATCTTCTCTTGAATTGGTAGGAGTGAATGGGAATACTGAGTGAAGGAGATCGAAACAAAGAGGATTTGTAACGCTTGCATTGTAATATTGGCATCGCAGAATCACAGATTTCACGTTTAGTTAATTTGTACACACGCAATAAATTGATTGTAAAAACCGACCATTGCGTACGTACGCAGTTTTAAATCATTATCATATCATTGTTACTACTTACATGCAATACATTGAATCCAAAAATTAAAATCTCCTCTTGAAACTTTTAACCAAGGACCTCAGTACAAAAATCAAAAGAAAAACACATAAATGATATCCATTTCAGAATAATTTTACAACATATTGATATAATATTGGCAGGTCTTTTAATCACTATCATATCATTGTTATTACTTACACTGTTCTATTGATTTTCGGGGCTTTCATGTGGTTTTTTGGTTGAAGATCTACTTGGATAAGATGTTCTCTCTAAGGGGCTCCATCCGCACAAATGAAGAAAGGGAAAGATGCTGTA
>NCQV01107881.1:0-13473 GCA_002740545.1 Lophocereus schottii | reverse complement strand
AGGGGTTGTGGAGGTAAGCTTCCACTGTCTGGGGCTTGACCATGGGCAAATTGTGATCGGCTTTGGGCGACTGCGCTCTATGGTTTCTTGTGAAGGGTTTTTTAAATGGATTTTAGGGTTGTCTTTGAGTTGGAAATTGTGTTTGGGCTATTCTATGTTTTTTTGAACCAAGAAGAGTGAATTAAGGTCGGAAAGTGACATTAATTTAGCTAAATTGAAGTGTGGATTTTTGGGGGCGTGGATTTTGGATGAAGGGATGGGGGTTTGATTAAAGAACGGAGATAAAGCATTTGATTCAACAACCAATCAAAAGATAAGTTTTTAGCTCTGATATCAAGTTCATGAGGGATGAATCCTTAACTCTTGTCTTCATAAATCATTCAAGATGACCCACAATAATAGATGATCCTTGTTCTTTTCAATCTCTAATAGCTTAGGTGATCATGAGATTAGAACCCAAAATTGAGATCCCAAAATAAGATAAACACTTTCCACTCTGTCTCTCTCCTAAATGCTTTGAGTCACTAAAGATAAATTTTAAAGGAAATACTCTAAATTACAAACAAAAAATTAAGATATTTTTGATGGAGGAAATGCTCTCTAGCCTTTTAATTCATACATTCGTCAAATTTGAGTATATATTAAGGGGAATTAGTCTATAAATACCTAGAATGAGAGGATTAAGCTAATAAATTCATGAGGTAAATGGACCAATGAGGATCCTATAATATATCTTAAGAAATAAATGAATAATCCAAAGATGATGACAAAGGCTATGTACTGTAATTTATAGGATTTCTTCCCCATTTTCTAAAAGGCTTCTAGAGAGCTGCACTCAAATAATGGGGCTGCTGCCATTTCAAGCCTCTTCCTTAGTGCACATAGTTTCATTTAGATATGAAAATTCTAAGGATTACCACTGCATTTTCTAAAATTGTGCCAAAATTCATATTGCTAAAAACCTGAATTGTATGCACATTCCTCGTAATCGTGACTATTTTTTCTCAAATGGAATCCAATGCTAGTTTTCGATACCTACGGCCAAAATAGACATTATTAGGAAATACTTAAAACTAAATTAATTATAACTTAGGAACCATTGGTAGTGATCAAACTTTGTTCACTTTCAGCAAATTTAACGACAAAACGTTGTATTGGTGCATCTGAGGTTTTACCATTTTAGGAATTTGAATGCAAACATCTACTGAAAATATTTTCACATTCCAAAATTAAACTTGAGTATCTTTCGAATGAGTCATAGATCACCTAGTTTGGGCCCCATTTACTAGGTGAAATACTATGATAAAGTAGGAGTACATGCTGGAATTTGGTGTCAAGTGACTTTTGGATACATGAAATCTTGACACAAGGTAAAGGGAATTTTGATATGTATAATATGGTTTCTAAACCAAGGTTTTCATAGATTAAAAGACATCTAGACTGTGGAACTTAACACGCTCGTAAACACATGGGTGTCATAGTATAAATTAAAAGATCGTCCTTAGGGACCAAAGTCATCGATCGAGTCAATGACCTATTGAAATTGCTAAGTGATCAATCTTTTTAAAAGATTCAATTTAAATAAACCAATTAAGTATTTGGAAATCAATCAAAGTAAAACATCCAGGAATTTGATTCGCTAAGTAAATAGTTGGATCATAGATTTAATCATGCACTTTTCATAGATAGAACGATTCAAGGAATTGTAATCGAATTGAATTTAATCCTTTCTTTCGAAACGAACTAAATTGCCTAAACAAATTCAACTAACACTCCCTCAAGTGTTTTTGATTTAGTCTAGATTAAAGATCTCTGAATGCTAAATCTCATTTTAACAAGCAATTCTCTCTCGAGTTTCACTATATCAAGTTCTATCAAGATGATTGAGTAGCGAGTTTCATATTTTAGTACTTCACTCTACTACCTAATATAAGCAAGCAAAATTTACCAAATTCCACTCACAACGTTCCAATTCAAGATAAACATGAATCATGCCAAACATGAAATAACCGCAAGATTTAAGGATCAAGGATCCAACAACAATACTATGCCTTATAAATCCCTAGATTAGATAAAACTACTCACTCATGCTTCTAAATTCAACTACAACAAGAGTTTAAAAGCAAATTCAAAGGAAGGAAGGAAAACTTTACAACAATGACAGTCTTTGAATTGTACAACAATCTTCAAGCTTTCAAGAGTAAGCTTCTTACTTCTAATCTCAAATAAAGCTAAACTAAAACTACACTAAACTAAGAGAGATGTAAGAGTAGGCTATGGTTGCTGCCAAAAAACTCTCTTTTTCTGCTTTGGACCACACCTTTTAAGCAGCCAAAGGATTAACCTCAGTTGCACAATCAAAGAAGATGAAAAGGCTAGCAGTTACAGGCTTATCATGGTCCATGGCAGCCACCATGGTTAGATAGTGGTCTTGGCTGGAACCGAATTTTTCTGCTCTTCTCTTGCTCTATAGGCATGGCATCTCAGGGTCATCCATTGGGGGTCAACATACACTTAAATGAGGGTTAAATGCTGGTTTAAATGGTCCAAAATCCTACAAATAGCATCAAAGAACCATACCAAAGTATAAAATGAGAATATGAGTATAAATTATAACATTAAGCACATAGTTCTCCCTAAAAAAGCAGCAAAATGACTCAAAAAAAATGATATACACTTTAAGCACTTATCAAGAGGCTATTTCTAAGGGAAAGCCTATACTTACTATCCTTCTGGTGGAATTTGCCCCCTAATTCAGACCCCATAGCCTTTCACCCCTCAGTCCAACCTTCCTACAAGAGTTTGAGAATGTTTGTCCTAAAGACCTTCCTCTAGTCCTTCCTCGCAAAAGGTGAATTGAGCACTAAATAGACCTAGTTCCTAGGGCCTTCTTGCCTAACAAATCTGCTTACAGATGCAAACCAACTAAAACTAAGGAGTTACAGAGGCAGGTTCAGGAGTTTATTAACAGAGGTTATGTGAGGGAGAGTATGAGTCTATACTCAGTGCTAGCTCTCTTGGTGCCAAAGACGAATGGGAGTTGGAGAATGTATGTGGACAGTAGGGCCATCAACAACATTGAAATCAAGTATAGGTATCCTATTCTGAGGCTTGATGACATGTTGGATGAGTTACATGGTTCTATATTTTCTCCAAGATTGATCTAAGAAGTGGATATCATCATATTAGAATGAGGGAAGGGGATGAGTGGAAAACTGCATTCAAAACCAAGCACGGGCTTTATAAGTTGGTTGTTATGCCATTTGGGTTGTCTAATGCCCCAAGAACTTTCATGAGGCTGATGAATGAAATGCTTAGGCCCTACATTCATTTGTTTATGACACTATATTTTGATGATATTCTTGTGTATGACAAGACTAAATAAGATTATATCCAGCATTTAAGGCAAGTTTTTCTACACTAAAAGATCAGAAGCTCTATAGGAAGCTTGAAAAATATGAGTTCTTTGTTCTAAGGGTTGTTTTCCTTGGATATGTAGCCTCTTATAATGGCATTTAGGTAGATGAGACCAAGGTTAAAGCAATCAGATCATAGCTAATTCTAAATTTAGTTACAATAGTGAGGTGTTTTCATGGCCTTGCTTTTTTCTATAGAAGATTTATCAAGGCTTTTAGCTCAATCATGGCTCAAATCATAGAATACATGAAGAAAGGCAGTTTTTTTTAGCCTTCAGCAGCTTAGAAGGCTTTTGAGACCATCAAACAGAAGCTTTGTGAGGCACCTATTCTAGCTTTGCCTAATTTTAACCAATTATTTGAACTAGAGCGTGATGCTAGTGGAGTGGGCATTGGGGCTAGTTTAACTCAGCTAAAGAAATCGTTAGCCTATTTCAGTAAAAAACTCAGTGGTCCCAAGCTCAACTATTCAACGTATGACAAGGATTTTATGCAATAGTTAGAGCATTGAGTCACTGGAGTTATTATCTTAAGCCTAAGGCTTTTGTTCTTCTCTCTAATCATCAGGCCTTAAAGTTCCTCAATGGCTAGCCTAAACTCAATGCCAGGCATGCTAAGTGGGTTGAGTTCTTATAAGATTTCACTTTCTCAAAAAGGCACTAGAGGGCACTGAAAATGTGGTAGCTGATGCCCTTTCAAGGAGGTATGCTCTTATCTCAGTTTTCGGAGCAAAACTCTTGGGATTGCAAGCCATGCAAGCTTACTATTCTGAAGATCCAGTTCAAGATTTGATGAAAGACACTCCATCTCAAGGACAATATGTGACGCAAGAAGGATTCCTATTCAAGGGCAACAAACTATGTGTTCCAGCTTATCTTTTGAGAGAATTATTGGTTAGGGAAGCCTATAGAGGATCCCTTGCAGGTCATTTTGGAATGAACAGGACCTTGGATATCCTCAGGGAGCACTTCTTTTGGCCCAAAATAGAAGAGGATGTTTACAAGGTTGTGTCAAGATGCTCTATTTGCCATAAAGCCAAGTTCCAGTTCCATCAAGGCCTTTATACTCCACTTTCAGTTCCTTTAAAGGCTTGGAAAGATGTTAACATGGATTTCGTGGTAGCTTTGCCTAGGACACAGAGGGGCAAGGACTTAGTTATGGTGGTCGTTGATAGATTTTTTAAAATGACTCACTTTCTAGCCTGTCACAAAGCTGATGATGTTTCGCATGTTACAGACCTATATTTCAAGGAGACAATTAGACTTCATGGGGTACCAAGAGCCATTATGAGTCATAGGGACACCATGTTTTTATCTCACTTTTGGAGGAGTCTTTGACATCTGCTAGGAATTAAGTTGTTGTATAGTGCCACCTACTATCCCCAAATTGGCAGGCAAACTGAAGTCACAAACAGGACCTTGTCTACACTTCTTAGGACTTTGGTCCATAAAAACCTAAAAGAGTGGGATGTCAAACTCTAACATGCTGAATTTGCATACAACAGGACACCTACCAAAGCTACCAGTTGTTCTCCATTTGAGGCATTATATGGGATCAATGCACTTACTCCTACTGATCTCATTCCAATGTCTGCTGATTGTAAAGGTAGTTTTAAAGCTAAGAAGCAAGCCAAGGAGATGAAGAGGCTGCATGAGCAAATTAGATCTCATATTAAGAAGGTCAATAAAGCCCACAAGACCAAGGCCAATAAGATTAGAAAGGAGGTTGAGTATCAACCGGGTGACCTTATTTGGCTCCATCTTAGGAAGGAGAGATTCCCTATAAGAAGAAAAAGCAAGCTAATGGTTAGAGGAGATGGTCCTGTAGAGTTTTGGCTAAGGTAGGGGCCAATGTATACAAGATAGAACTCCCTGGAGATATAATTGTGTCACCTTTAATGTAGGTGACTTTAGTTCATATATGGAGGATGAGATTGACCGTGGGGTCTGAGGGTAAATCCTTTTAAAGGAGGGGAGAATGGTGCAGATTAGAGTCTAATTCAAGACCATCAACCTGAGAATGGGAGGTCCATGCTTACTCATCACTATGATGATTAGTTCCATGGGGGAAAGCAATGTAGTTTTGATGCTTACCTAGGGAGGTCCTTGCTATGCTAGATGCCCTGAGTACTCTTACGAGCATACACAAGTTATTTTGAGGCTATCTAGCAGCCTTAGTAAGTTCAATTTCAATAAGTAGTTATCTTAAGTTTCGTGCATGCTTAAGTTGTTCTAACAGCTATTGATGAATCATCATTAGTCAGGGAGCATCAGCCCTTTTTGGATAGTAACCTAGCTCATTTGTTTGCATTTAAAACAACTAGTAAATGATAAAGGCTGCTTGACTACCATTGAAAATAGTCAATAGATCAATCCAGCAGCAGCAGTTTTGGAGTTTATTTTAACCTCAACTTGGCAGCTCATTATGGCTCGTTTTGACTTGGAAATGTGTCAAAAATATTGCTAAGTGAGGTCCTAAAGTACAAACATCCTTGAAATACCCTTTGATCCAATGGATTTCAGGCTGTTGTACTTTGATGTCAGCCATCCTAATCTCGATGTAAGCAACTGCAAATTACCTCCAAAGCCATCATTAGCTATCTTGGTAAGTGGTTTAGCTCAAAACCTTAGTATTGGAGATTAGCAAAGGCATTAGGTGTCAAAGATCAAGCGTTAGCTGCTATTTTAGGTAGTTTACATTCAAACTATTTTAGTTATTTTTGTTCTAACCTAGTTTATGTTTTAGCCATTGATCTTGTATAAAAGGTTGAGTATAAAAGCCTTGTTTTGCATTGTAAGGGGGAGACATTGATTAATGAAATCCTTAGTTTGCTAATTCAAGCAAAACTCTCTCAAATCTCTCTAAATTTTATCCTTCTTGGTGGTGTTTAGATAGTGAGTCCTTTATTTATCCAAAAGTCACCTGAGTTGCTACAAACTGTGACGCCAAATTATACATATCAAAACTCTCTCAAAGCCTTTCATACATGTGGTGATACCCCGTGGATCTTTTAATCTATACTAAGACACCCGTGCGCTCGTGGGCCTTCTAGTGGGTAATTACCAAAATGGCCTATGAAACAACCAACTTAAACCCAAAGGTAGAGCTACAAACCTCAACCTTTGGCACCACGAGGTCACCCTTCAGTCTATAAAAACAAAGAAGATAAGAAGCTATGAGCTATAGGCTGAGTCTTCTACCTTAGTGGAGACAAAGAAGAGGACCTTAATGTAGTTGTGTCATGCACTTTGCTTCTTGATAAAACCAATGCTCAGGTTCTATTTGATCCCAGTGTGAGTCATTCTTTCGTAAACCTCCAATTTGCTAAGAAACTCTTCAGTAAACTTTCTAGAATGCTTCATGAACTGTGTGTACTACTCTAGTGGGTTCTATTCTACAAACTAATATTATGTTTAGAAACTGTCCCCTAAGTGTTAGTAGCAAGAACCTTCTAATTAATTTAGTGAAAATGGAGACAAGGCTTTGATGTCATTTTAGGGATGGACTGCTTAGCCAAGTATCACATGATCATTGGTTACAAATGAAAACTAGTCTCATTTATTACTCCCAAGAGTGAAAAGCTTGAATGAAGGGAACTAGACCTCAAAAAATCAACCCTAATCACATTAGTTACACAAGCCTTTAGGATGATAAGGGAGGATTAGCAAGGCTAGTTATGTGCAGTAGAAATGGCTAACTTAAATGAGCCAAACTTGAGTGAAATTCCACATGCCAATGAGTTTCCCGAAGTGTTTAGGCAAGTGCATGGATTTGCGCTAGATAGGGAGATTGAGTTCACTATAAATTGAATGCCTAGTACCACTTTTGTATCTAAGGCACTTATCAAATGGCAATAGTAGAGTTAGTTAAATTTAGTTGTAAGAACTACGAAACAAATGATTAACCCTACCTAGTGTCTCTCCATGGGGTGCCCTAGTACTCTTTATTAAGAAGAAACATGAGAGTTTGAGACAATATCTTGATTATAGATAGCTTAACAAGGTGACCATTAGGAAACCAGTATGCACTCTCACAAATAGATAATTTGTTTAATCTTTTGACAAGTTCAAAAGTGTACTACAAAATTAAGCTAAGGTCAGGCTATCATCAATTGAAAATTAAAAATGAAGATGTGCCTAAAACAACCTTCAAGACCTAGAATGGTCACTACTAATTTCAAATGCCGCTATTTTGACTCATAAATGCCCCAGCTTTCTTCATGGCCTAATAGATAGAATGCTTAATCCTTATCTGGATAAGTTTATTATGGTATTCACTAATGACATCTTAGTTTATTCTAGATCCAAATTGGAGCACATGGTATATTTAAGAACAATGCTTAGGATCTTAGAAGAGCAGAAGTTGTATGCCACGCTCGAGAAATGTGAATTTTGGTTACAGAAGATCCATTTTCTAGGCAAAGTGGTGTCTTAAGGCTACATATCAATAGATCCAAGTAAGGTTAAAGCAATAGTGAAATGGCCCATAACTACCACTGTAATCGAAGTTAGGAGTTTCTTGGGTATAGTGAGCTATTATAGGAGATTCATTGAAGGCTTCTCCCAATAAGCTTCTCCTATTCTTAGGCCCATTCGTAAGATCACTAAGTTTGAATGGTCGGAAGAGTATGAGAAGAGCTTCCACAACTAAAGATGATATTAGTATGAACCCTAGTTCAAGTAATCCTCGATGGGACTAATGGATTTATGATCTATTTTGATGCCTTTAAAAAAGGATTAGGAGGTTTCTAATGCGAAAAGGGATAGTAATTGCTTATGCTTCTCCCAAACTAAAACCATATGGAGAGAATGATCTCGAGCCAACTAGGATGGTGTTTGCTTTGAACATTTGGAGGCACTATCTGTGTGGTATCGAAAGTGGCTACTTAAGTACTCATAATCACTTATTTGTTACTTGTAATCGAGATTATTTTTTGATTTTACTTGGTTTTGTGATTCTTATAGGAAATAGTGATTCAATGAAATAATGGGTATAACAAAGCACATAATAAAGAAATGGAAATTAGAAGAATACAAATCAGGCCAAAATATAGCTTTGTGGGCCCAATCATAAGACCCAACCCAATTGGAAAAAGAAAAAGAGAAACACTAGCCTAGCACTATCTCAGCCTAGCCGGCGGCTGGTATTTAACTTGGTCCTGTGGCTCAAGTTAAACACCTAGCAGTAGTAGGATTTAAAGAAATAAAGTAAAAAGGAAAAAGAGAATCCCACACCCAGCTAAGGCCCTAACCCAGTAAAAGAAAGGGAGAAAGGAGAAGGGGAAGAAGATGGTCGAGCATCACCTTCCTACCTCTAGCACATGCTTCGGGTTAGCCCAACTACGCCAAAAAAAAAAGAATAAGTCCAGCCGCCCTAATATGAAAGAAGAAGTCCAACATGCTTGTGTTTTTCTTTGAGGCTAGTGGTCTGCTTTGTCTACCCGTGGCCCAGCTCAAGAGATTGGTGGATAAAGGCCAGCATAAATAGTAGCTCCAATCGTACCCATCTCTATGTGAGTCTGTCTTACTCGCGACCCAGTTCTGGTTCAACGAGCTTAGCAGCTCGTGGATCAATGTAGTCCAGCCCATCAGGCAAGAACAGTCTAAGCAAGCTTGGCAGACTAGAATTTAGTGGTAACTTTTTTGTTTCCAAAGAAAATACGCAAGTAGATTTTTATGGAGGAAAATTTAAGGGCAAAGGAAATCAATTGCAATTAGGAAAGTAAAAAATTAGTTTGCATATTAAGAATTCTATTATAATTAGGAATTATGGGGGGCTTGAAATTAGTGTTAATAGGGGTCCTTGGGGGTGCTTATAGATCATCAAATTCTCTTCCTCTCTTTTACAACATTAGTTTTAGAATTTGAGAGATTATTGTGGTTCTTAAAATTCTTTCAAGTTGAAGTTAAATTCTCAAGTTTTAATTCTTCTAAGTTCTAGTTTCTACTGAAGTTTTCTACTCTTAGTTTCAATTTAAATTTATTACTTTCAATTTTGATCTTCCCAAAAATTCTCTCATTTGAAGTTCCAACTTTTATTACGCTTCTGGTCAATACTGGATCTTGAAGTCTTGAGGTGTTGTTCAAGGTTTGCCTTTTCTAAATCTATTAATTCTAAGCAGTCAAGGTAATTTCTTTCTTCTCTCTTGCAGTTTTTATTTCAATTTCATGATTTAGATTAGGATTTTTGTGAGGTCACTTGCTATTAGTGGAATTTAATTTTAGTTAGATTATTTCTGGATTGGCTTAGTGGCTTGATACTAGTAATTAAATTCAACATATCTTTGTGGACGACCTGTATAGTGTTACAATTATGGTTCCACCGTTATTGCTTACTTTTACAGTTCTTGAGATATAACAAGTTTTTGGTGTCATTACTGGGGATGTGTTGAAATTGATTACTAGTTTTAATTGTTAATTGCTTTGATTTGTTGGAGTAGTTTTAGTAGTTGTCTTAGTTGCCTAATTCATTTGCTTTGAGTAGTTTAAATTTGGTTATTTTTTACTATTCATTCATCTTACTAAATATTTTATCTTTATTGCTTTGAAAAAATCGAAAAATTGAAAAACTATAAAAACATAAGGGCTTTTTTACATAACTAGTTCATTTAGGGATCTTAAAAGCAAGTGGTTGAATCGATTGGAGATTGGCCTTGAAAATAGTAGTGATTAGAACTCAAAATTGAGGATAAAAATATTGGTGAAGCTCGTCCTCGACCTAGGAGTCTTAATGATATCTTTTATCCACCAAGGACCACTGAACCATCTTGTTTTAATATACCAGCCATAAAAAATGTTACTCTCGAGCTCAAGTCCCAATATACCCATATTCTTCCTAAGTTTATGGGTGTATAGGATGCTTACCTGTTTCCACGTGAGTTCGAAGAGGTTTATTGCGTGATGTGCTACCCTAATGTACTTGCTAATACTTTGCAATTGTGCAATTGAAATTTATTGCCTTTGCTTTAAAAGATCATGCCAAAATGTGGATGTATAGCTTGCCCGGAAATTCTATTACCGATTGGGATGGATTTGTGTTGGTCTTTTGGTGGAAACACATCCCAATAGTAAAACAGTTAAGTTAAGGAATGAAATTAATCAATTCATTCAAGCTGATAGGGAGTTATTCTAGAAGTATCTTGATAGACTTACGACCCTCTTATCCCAATGTCCTCACCATGGTTTAGGCCAAGCTCATTTATATCAAATTATTTATGAAGGTCTTGATCAATGGAATAGAATAATTGTGGACTCAATGTTTCAATGGGGTTTCTCTCCAAGAGCCCTAGTAATGCTTGAGAATTCCTAGAAGATCTAGCTAAGAAAACCATACGATAGAGATGACAACTTGAACTCTAGGTATAATGGGGCCAAGGGTGGTATGCATGTTGTTTCTGATTCAAGTCACCTTGAGTCTACACTTGCTACCCTTGAGAATAGGATGAAGGATTGGTTCTAGAACAATCCCAAACTTCTCAGACTCCTGAGGTATGCTCACAATGCTACGCATGGGATCATACTCTGAGCATATGCCCGTACTTTGCTCACCAATTGGCCTCAGGCTAAGGACATATGAACATAGCCTACTAGAGACCAAAGAATGACCTTCATGCTCCTATGTTTAATCCACAATGGGGTGATTACCCTAATTTTTCTTGGGTAGTAGACCTAATGCAGTAGTGCCAAATTAGTATGAAGGGTTTCCTGAAAAATCCTCCCAAACCATGCTAAGGCCAGGCTACCAAGGTATTCCTAACGCACCTAGGCAGCCAGTGTCTCTTCCTCCTATTACACCAATTACTAAGTCTCAGCCTACTCTTGGTTATAGTAAACTTAATAAATATGAGAGGAGAATCAAAAATGACATGACAAGGATGTTCATAGAGAATAATTAAAGACTGTTGAGACAATAACTTAGTAGTTTTCCCAATTTGCCACGGCGAATCGAGAAAAAATCATGTTTCCTAGTCAACCTAAGACCAACCCTAAGAGTGGGGCATCCTTTGGCTTAGTTCCTTATAACTTGCGAAAGGTCAATGTTGTTATAACTTTAACAAGAAGTTGACAATCATGTAGGTGAAAACTTGAATGAAGTATCTGAATCACCTCTGCCCTCATCTTCTACCATTTCCCTTAGTGATGATGATAATTCTAGGGAGTCTAAAGAGGATGACACTATTGATACAGTGACAACACTTCCTCCTAAGATTACTCCCACTCTACCTTTTCAGGTCCAAAAACCTATAGTTCCCTTCCCTAATAGGCTAAAAGAGAAGAAGGACTAAGCCCATAATGACAAGATCAGGGAGACCTTCTCCTAATTAAGGATTGACATCCCTTTCCTGGATGCTATCCAGTAGATGCCTCCATAAGCCAGATTTCTGAAAGAGTTTTGCACTACCAAAAGGGCAATTGCTGTGCCTAAGAGAGTTTTCTTAGCCTCTAATATTGGCTTTATCATCTCTGGTCATATTGCTGCCAAATTGTACGGTATGTCGCAGTGCCTACAAATTAAATACCCTAAATACCCTTGTAATTATATATTAAGAACAATAGATAGGGCAAGTAGGGTCGATCCCACGAGGAAATAGATTTAATTACAAAGCAATGATACTCACATAATATATATATATATATATATATATATATATATATATATAAAAAATACAAAACCAAAGACTACTAAGATTAACTCGACTCAAACAATTACAAAAAAAAAAATAATTTGGGGGGTAATTGCATAAAATTTTTAAATATCTAACTAACAATATAATTAAATTGTTAAACACCAAAATTATAAACTAATAATAAAATTTATGCAGAATAGAAGAAAACAAATATCACTCAATTAGAAATTTGCTCAACCTTAATATATATTTTACCATGTTCTGTTATTTAATCATTGATACACATATTATATTTACTGAATAGTTAAACTGAAGGTTAAGAACATCTATAACCCCTATTTTTCCTACTGTTTAATACACCCGAGAATGTCTTAGGATGAATTCTTTTAAGTCATTTAACTCATTATTCTATAGCATAACAAATTAAAGACCCAAAGCATTAGGTTTTAGGAAAACTTTATCAAACCTAAACCATTAAATTCTCCATAGTAGACTCATTTAATTTAGACCTAAGTTGATTCTTTTAACCTTAGTAGTCAAAAGTTGGTACTAGTTAACACTATTACATATTAAAATTATTTAGGTGGCCAAACAAAAATAATTCAACATTCAACATCAAACAATTATTCCAAATCAACTTAGATTATTCACATAAACATAATATAAAATTTAAGCACACAAATCTTATCTCAAAAAATAACTTCACAGGGTAAAATATAATGTTAGATCAAGCAAATTATTAAACTTGCCTAACATAGTGACACTAGAATAATTGTATTTAAGTAGTATTAATAATACCAAACTAAACATGCCAATTGAACAAAGGAGGAAAAAGAGAGAACAAAAAATAAATTATAAAAAAGACAAAAATCAAACAAACCAAACCAAAGCGGAGGAAACGGACGACACAGACCCAGCACCAAAAAATGAGATTCTGATTAAGATGGTGACGATTGTGACGATGATCAATGATGCTCGATCAATGATGATGATGATCGAGATGATGGGCCTGATGATTATGATTCTGGTGATTAATGAATGGTGATTATGGGTATTCTGCTAAAGGCTGTGATAATCGTGATGATGATTGTTTTCGATGTTGATGATCTGATGAAGATGAATACGGTTCTGATACTTTTTTTTCAATGGTGATCGAAGCTGAGATGATTATGGTTTCTGATGGATGAGTGATGATCGTGATGATGGGTGCTGTATTTATAAGGGGTTGTGAGCTGCTCTTGGCGTGATGGGGATGTTGAAGGTCATGGTGGTGCGCGATGTGAGGAGGAGATGAATGGGAGGCTGAGTGATATGCGTTGGATGTGGAAAAGAGGAAGGAGAAGGTGAGTTGGTTTTGTGGCTGTGCCTTGGATGTGGAGAAGATAAAGGAGAAGAGGAGAGAGAGAGTGGTGTGGCGTGAGTTCAGGAGAA
>NCQV01107876.1:25101-35541 GCA_002740545.1 Lophocereus schottii | reverse complement strand
GAGTTATCATTAGAGCCCAGCCTAAGAGTCTTTGGAATTCAGGGCTAGACAACCCATGCACACAACCCCTCCTATAGAAATGCCGAAGGGGGAGGGAAGATCATCTTTATGGAGTACTCTAACCTTGAAAGCTTTTTGATTCATTGGGTTATAAGACAGTGGGAGTGTAACTAAAACCTAAATAATATACATCACATTCTAAAAAATGGACAACCAAAGGTTCATATCGGCTAAGGCTTATCTCTATTAGCTCTCCAAACCAAATCGGATCCCTTTATTCAAGTGGGAGGGTTTTAATTGATGATGAATAAGTTTATCATCAAGACCGCCCTTCATCATCAAGAGAAAATGAAAGTGATCCTGTTCTTGTTCTAAGTAGGAGCAAATTCTATTCTTGTTCCAAGTGGGAGCAAGATAATTGGTCTTGATTTGAGTGGGAGTAAAATTAATCCCAAGAGGAATGATTTGAGATTATATGAATATCTACTAAGACATGGTTGTCAGAAAGTACTCCTCTATGCCAATTGGGCAATGAGGTATAAGAAAGTTTTATGACATTCCTACAGAAGGGAAGAAGGAAAAGATGCTCATTTTGACCCTTCTAAGGACAAGTGGACTAAGCTAATGGAAATAAAATGGAATAAATGAAGGTGAACAGTTAGTTGACATTTTAAGACACAAAGTTATTTGAGAACATACTGGTTCATAGATTATAAGGCTAATGACACAGTTGACATTAGGCTCAACTTGTTGTAAAAGGGTACACACAATCGGATAGGTTTAACTATAAAGAGTTTTTTCCTTTTATTGTGTACTTTATCATAATGTCACCTTGCTCTAGCTATGATTGCTAGTTTAGACCTAAAGTCACATCATATCACTGTGCAAATACCGATCTCAAAGAGGATTAAGTGACATTCCACTGAAAAGGGTCACAACATGAGATTAGTGGACATGTGTGGTCAATTATGACCTTGAAGACTCGTCAATGGATTGGTATACTAGCAGTCATCTCTAGTGGCTACACTGTGATTAACACCAAAAAGGTCCAAAAATAATTTTGAGGTCAAGTTGTTACACGTGGATGACTTACTAATCACCACAAATGTTGTAGAGTCACCAAGTAAGGCAAAAGGCCTTGTCATCATCTAACTTTGAGATGATTAATATGGGTAAAGTAGCGTATGCTCTTGAAATAAAGTTTTTGAGAGAATATTCAAAGAGGTATTCTTTTTCCTAAAGAGTGACATCAAAAGATACTTGAATAATTGAATATGCACAACTACAATCCTTTAGTACTTACATCAACATAGGTGGGACCATACAATAAAATGTGTTGTCATACTCTACCAGAAAAGGACTAATAAGAAGAACTTACTTTTTTAGGGGTCATTAGAAGCCTAATACGTGATGTGTTGCATATTAGATGTGGTATCTTTATATAGATATACATTGGACCTGAGACTAGCACAGCGACAGATAATTAAGTCATGAGGAACCTGAAGGGATTCTTCGATCATGTATTTGTGGCACATAGGCTATAACTTGCATCAAAAGGGA
The DNA here is from genome assembly GCA_002740545.1 of Lophocereus schottii. Taxonomy (NCBI): domain Eukaryota; kingdom Viridiplantae; phylum Streptophyta; class Magnoliopsida; order Caryophyllales; family Cactaceae; genus Lophocereus; species Lophocereus schottii. The sequence goes on along the minus strand of NCQV01107876.1, from coordinate 33,981 downwards.
TACAATGGTCTCGATTGTGGCAAGTTTAGATAAGAAATAAACCCCCAAATACGTCTCCTAACTTAGCAATAGTGATAAAGTGATAAGAACCAGTCATATGTTACCTTGTTATAGAAAGAATCTATTGAACCAAATAGTACTGTCCAGTAATGGTTACTGGTTTAAGTTGTGATCACATTTACCAAGAACCATAAGTATTGTCATAAGACCAAACAGATTGGACATGACGTTTAAGTTTTGTGAATGACATGGTGGCATACAAAGAGAGTGAACGTAAAGTACTTTCCTATGAAGGGAATGGTTGTAGGGCCATTGAGCTAGCCTTGATAAGGGGATGTGCTTATTAAGCATATGAGAGCTTAACAGCCTTTATAGATGACAACTATGCATTGGTTTGTTGTTCACCAATTGTTTTCCCAATGTTCACAAAGTAATTGTCTAATATTATGAAATTCAAAATAATTTATTTTGTATACACTTATTATTAGAATTCTTGAATATACATTCTTATTCATGGATGGTTGTGTGCGTTCTTGAATGTGAAAAGTATATTAAGTAGACTTAAGGTAACCCTCTCACACAGGTAACCACCTCTATTGATTTGAGTATTGATGGGAGATAAGATAAGATTTTAAGCAGAATTATCAGAAGGATAATTATGAGAACTTATCAACTTAAAATTATGAATGTCGCCTTGATAATGACAGAAGGTCATGACAATATATTGGTAAAAAATGATTTTACTTAATCTACCTCGAAGAGGTCAGATATGAAGTTCAAGTTAATGAGTAGATTTGGAAACTCAGTTTGGACAATATGGTGCCCAAATATCATCTGTACACCAGTTTGGTTGAAGAACCAAAAGACATACGCTCAATGGGAAAGGAAAGAACGCTGTAGAACATGTTCCTTGCCATGTGTACAGGAGACGACCAATCGACTTAACATAAGTTGGATCTCTACTTATATTTGTGTGAGACCCATAAGGTTGTGGCCTTATATTTGTATCCTCATGACTCCAGTCAGTGGCTTCAGACTCAATTCAATGTTCGTTATCTTCGTTTATTGCCAAAGGATTGTGAGCGATTTCGTTTGGCAGAGCATGTCTAGAAAAATGAGTTGGATGTAGTCGAGAGTCTCATGAGAAGAGAAAGATCATTCACAAAATCTCATCAATTTCTATTCACCGGTGCACCAGTTCTAACATACGAGTCATAATTATGAATATGAAATATGACGGTTTGATGAGATTAAAGTGAGACATCTTAATAAGATTGAAATGATGTAGGGTACTTGTATACTTCCAACTAGTCATGTGCAGTTCTCGATGAGGGGCTATATATTCCTAACAGATGTATAGCATAGATCTTTCACAAGTATGCTGGTCACACTACTTATTTGCCCAATATTAAGATTGTACAGAAGCAAAAAGAAAAATAAGTTTTTCTCAATGTGGAAATAAGCACTCCCTTATGTGTGAGTGACAAATGTTGGATTTAGGGCCTAATACACCCATAAGGGGTGCAGGCCTCATAGGTCAATGACTTAAGTCACCTTAGAAACCCTAAACCTCGACTATCCTTTTAATATAAAAGGGAGGTTAATCTATAAGGAAATATATCAGAGAAAAACATAGAGGGTTCTTTAAAGTGAGATTTCTGCAAAAAAACCCTAGGACTCTTAGGCTATGGGATTGTGAAGATTCTTCATATTGTGAGTTCCTTCCATGACCAGTGATTCAAACCAAGGTTTGATCATCTTCCACTGCAGGATTAAGGTAAATTCGTTTACTCTTAATTCATTGTATTACCGTCTTTAGAAAAGAAAAGAAAAGAGGAGAAGGAAAGGGGCTTAAAACCACTATTGATGCCAATCAGCATAACTTACATCAAAAAGGAAAGTACAAATAAAAAATAAAAAAATTTACAAATTAGGTAACTCCTACATAGTAAACAATTTTGGATCCAAAGGCAGCACCAAAAAGGAAAATGTGCAAAAGCTAGTTCATAATTTTCAGACCTAGCGGGAGGTCAGTAGGAGCTAGCAGTAGGCTACTTTGTCCAGGCACCTATTTTTTACCGGGGCTTCGTGTTTCCTACAAAGTTCTAGCAGTCAGCGACCATAAATATTCAACCACTGTTCCTTGTTTCTACATCTTATGGTGAATTGAGACAAATTAAGACTCCTTAATTGAATGTTTCGTTCTCCTTTCCATGAAAGTTTGGTGATTTTAAGAGTTAGTGAACATGTGCTACAAAAATTTGTCTTCCTTTGAGGTGAAAACATTAGAATGTTTTTGGTTAAACCCTGTTTCTTAAGTTAGGTTTGACCTAATCTAATATGCACACCTAACTTTTGTGATCGAGCTCTCCATGTATTCTGCTTCAAGGATAGGGAGATATGTTAGATAAATTAGCCCCTATTTTTATGGGTTTTTAAGACTAAGATGGTGGCGGCTCCTTCTCTAGATGCGAATTTCTACCACCCCCAATACAAACTTCACATGGTTTAGGGTGGATAATGTGATAAAGGCTACGGTCAAGACATCGATCTCTCATATATCACTGGTTGATTCATGTTTGAGTTTAAGGATGATTATCACACCAACAAGGGAAGAAAAGTCCTTACTTTTTATCTTGTGAACATATTCTTGTTCATTAGTTGCGAGGGTTTAACTTTTGTAAAAGGGGACTCGTACGTGCCCATTGCTTTTTCTAAGACAATCTTACGCTTAGATGGCCTCAGTGGTAACCCTGGCCAATGATCTTATGGGAAGCCCTCTTCTTTTGCAGCTAAAGTCTCAAACATTTTATTGGTTTGTCCACATCTGCTCTGTTGGCGGTGATCTTGTATTTGTTTGTCTTATAGAATTGGCTCTTATAGTGTTTTTGTTAAGTGTACTCATCGCGATATAAGCCGAAACATTACTCGTGCAGAAGCATTGTTATGAGTACCACAATGATGGGGTGTAGAAACCTTTCTTTCAACATTAAACACTATAAGCTTTTGAATCATCAAATGGTGGCACATTTGCTGCTTGAGAATTCCTAGGGGAGGCAGAAGTTATCTTGCTCTCGCAGGGCTTAAAAGCTCCACTAATATATTTGATTGTCATTTATCTCTTTATATGAGTCTTAGACAAACCATTCTAAGGTATACCTATAGTATGCCTTATCCCCAAAGATGACAAAGTTATAGACTAGACTATGTCTCAAAATCATATTGGTGGCAAGGCCTATCATGCCCGCTACCCTATTTGGAAGCCTTGCTTATGTGGAATGGATAAAGGCCACCCTTCCTAAAGAGGAGGAAGAGCAAGGGGGAGACGACCCGTAATCTTGTATGGATGAGGAAGCATGATGATGGCACAGGCAAGACTGCAAAGGGGAAGATCTCTTACAGTTACTTTATTTGCATGTGAATGTGATGTTTCACGTATTTTCAAGATTTTAGTAGTCAGAATGTATTCCATATCAGGATGTTAGACTTGAATTGTAGAACAATGTAATGGACTTTCCTGATAATATTAACAAATGCTTAGTATCATAAACATGTCATGTATCTAGCGCATTATGTTTTTATTTGATTTTACGGGCTTATATGGACCCCTTTGTATCCTTGTTTTTGGTCTTCCTTTTTTTGCACAAGTTACGACATTAAGTGGTTCTTGGCAATAAAGTGGGGCAATTTTACAATCTGTTATGCATCCAAAATTATTGTGGACAATGCTGAGCGGGCTTTAATTCTAGCAGTAAGCTACCTGAGGTGGGTGGCATGCCATTGGACCTACTTTTGCCTCTATTTCTTTTTTTTTTGAAAATTTTTATAAGTAGAAATCCATATTGAGAAGTTGCATGAATGTTTGCCCATTGATGTCCACTAGTTCGGGCCACCCCTATTGATAATTTCCTTAACGAAGTAAGGGCATATTCATCAAGATTTAAGTTTTCTACACATGTTTGTGACAATGACCCTCATTTCTTTTGAGATTGGATTACCCATTTTTATGTTTCTTGATTCATTCCTTGATTTGAGTGCTTGGGATATCCTCTGTTGATGTTTCCAAAGGGAATGTATCACAGTAAGTCTTTTTTTGTCTGTGCTGCCTAACTAGTCATGTTAGGCTCTTATTCAATCCACCATTAATACGTAGCCTCCTAACACTCCAAAGTGAAAGAAGTTGCACTTCTACTAGTGAGACTACCTCTATGCCATGCATCTGTAAGAAAAGGAGTAGCACCAGTAGATTATCTGATAGATGTCCTATATCCCCACAATGCGAATGGAGACTTAATTATCATGCCAGTATGTATAAGTTTCATCCTTTTAGTCAAAAGATTTCTTATGTTTTATTTACAACTTCTGCACCATTCGTTTGTGGTTTATATGTGGTAGATTAGCTATGTTGAATTTTATATTTGTTCTAAAAGGTTGCAATTTCATCCTCGAAATGGGATCTATGTCCACTTTAAGACTTCATACGGGACTCCATATCTATAGATTATGTGACTAATTAGGAACTTAGCCACTTGATTAAATGTCAATTTAGTGTGGGATGCAACATCCGCACATTTGGTGAAACAATCAATGTCTATCAAAATGTGCTTATGGCCATTCGTTCCCTTAGGAGGGGTCTTTCCTATAATGTCTACTGCCCACATTTAGAGAAGCCAGGGAGAGGTGAAAGTGGAAAACAAGGAAGAGAAAACATGTTAAAAGTTTGTATTCCGACAGTTTTCACACCTTCGTAAAAATTGGAAGTAGTCTTTTTACATGGTCATCTAATAATAATCTTGGTATTGGATTTTCTTAGACAACATGTACCCATTCAAGTGTGCACCATAATCTCCTATATGAATTTGTTCCATTAAGGCATGCACCTCATTTGCATTTACACATCTAACGTTAACTTCATATCATGTCTTTTAGCATAGTTCCATCATTTTCATATATTTTTAGGAAAAAAGGAAAAATTCAATACCATAAAATTGGAATGCAACTCTTTAAGATGCTTATTGAGATGTTTGGCAGAATACAAGAGGTATTTGCTTATTAGTTGATATGCTAGGATGTCTTTATACCAAAGACCATCAAATATATCATTAACTTGTACGTTTGGGTTATATGTAGGTTTATTTTTCCTATCAATAGTTATAGCAATTTAGCGACATCCTTTGGCGTTGAGATCATTGATGCTAGCTTTGCTAAAGGTCGACTAATTTTCTTCTCCAAGAAGATAGTTAAATTGCAAATCTTTAAAGTGTTCCATCATCTTTTATAAGTGTGCTGGATAACGTGTCATGATCTTGTTTTTCACCTTCCACCGCCCCGTGAATTGGTTGATAATTAGGCTGGAATCTCTATAGACATTCAAAGTTTTGATTTAATTGCACATGCAACTTGCATTCTTCTAATGTGTGTTTCATTCTTGTTGGCATTATTTATGACCTCAAAGTCTAGTTTTCTCGAGATGGTTATATGTGTCCCTTTTGGCGAGACGAAGGCTATGTATAAATCATATCTTTTTGATTTGAAAAGCCATCAAGGTATATTTTCCAGGTTTCATTTTCAATGAACAGGATGTTGTCATCGGGAATATCATAGTTTTTCCCTTCTTCCACTACAAGGAAGTATACGAAGAATTTTGACACAACACTTCCTTCTATTGCCTTTTGGGCTTGGAATTTCAAGTTATATTCAGATATCAACATAATCCTTAGAGAGATTTGACCATGGAGAATTGACCATTTGAGGAGGTCCTTCAATAGGTTTGTTTTTGCAATTACTTAACAACATGGTGGTTAAGTAGTGCATTAGTTTCTTGAAAAGTGCAAACTATTGCTAAACATGTCTTTTGTACTATCAAGTATGGAGTTTCATAGTCAAGAACTCCTTAGTTAAATAGTATATGATATTTTTGGTCCCTTTATAGTCTTGACATACTTCTAGCATTATAGTGTTAGTGGTGGTGAGATACAATAGCAAGGATAATCCAGATTTGGGAAGTTGTAGAATGGGTGTATTAGTCAAGTATTTTGCATGATATGAAAAGGAAGTATAAAAATACTTCAAGTGTATAGTTGTCAGTCGTAGTACCTGAGGGTCGAACCCACAGGAATAGGGTCGGATTTAGGTTACCACAACTAAAAACTAGCCCATATTAATTAAATTAAAAGTAAGAAATAGGGAAAACATAATCATTCAACTTGCAAAATTTAAGTCTAACCTAAACATAATTAAAACTAACAATGGTTAATGAGATTACCATAATTATTAAGAAAGCGATAAAATTATAATTAATCAAGTGACAATAGAGATGAAAGAGATTATTATAACCTCTTAAAGTCATGCGAATATTAAATCTTCAATGAGTGTCAATCACAAGTATTAAACCTTTGCTATGATCCCAAGGGTATATGAAAATTGAAATTTTTAATGAGAAAACTGTTGGAGAGATAAAAATTAGATTAAAATTGAAACTACAAAACTTGAACTAAAACTAGGACTAAAAGCCGTGAAAAAAAAAACTAAAACTTAGATAATTGTATAAAACTCATATAGAAAGAATTCTTAAATAACAACCTTTAAAATTACTAGAAACTAGAGCTAGGGATAACAAGGAGAGAAACTAATGTTTATGCAGCACCCCCAGGTCCCTAGTTATTCTAGTGCTGGACCCAAGAATTTTCTAAATTACACAGGTTTGCTAATGCCTAAACAATTTCCCCACTTTCCTATTTGCAATATATTATCTTCATTTCCAAATAGTTTTCCACCATCTCTTCCCCGGAAAAATCCAATCAAGGTCACATTGCTTATTTTCCAAGCTTTTAGCATAATTAGGAAGATTGGCACTGACATGATCGTGGAAATCTGATGGCAAATTTTGGGCACATAGGAACTAATACTGCTACTCTCACACACAAGGGAAGCTGGGCCATAAAAGTCAAACAAGAGCTAGCCTAACTAAGGGACTCTAGTGTTGATCTAGAGTTCTGGGCATTGAGTGCTGAGCCTATAGATGGCTAGATGAGATAAGGTGGAGTACTAATTCACATCGATTGGGTCTTGCTAATTCATGATTCCCTTTTCCTATTCCTTTTCTTTGTTGTTTTTTGAAAATCAAAACATGATTGCTTAAGATGGTTTTGGTCCAAATGTCTTAATTCTTACATTACGAATCACTTCTTCACATCCGTTATTTTATTAAATTATTATTTTCTGCAAAATTAAACAAAAATAAAGCAAAACCTAAAAATAATATCAACCATGATTAAAAACCAAGCAATTTTGAGGTACTGAAATGGACACTTTTGGCGTCCAAACAAATACTCCCACACCAAATTTTATTTATCCTCAGGTAAAATAAAAGAAAAGAAAATTCTATCCTGAACACCTAACTCACTTTCGCAGGAATTATGGCTTCATTCAATATAAGTAACAAGCCCTTTAAACCCTTAAGTTCCCCCTAATAAATAAGTGCAGTCTTGTGAGGGTTTGCAAAAGATATACCCATAAAATCTTTGAAGAAGAAAAAGAAAAGTGAAAGGAAAATCGAAAATCTTTTTAAATTTTCTAATATACTTAAATATACGTAAAGGAAAACTATGCACCCTTGACCAACAAATCACCCATGTAACCTAAATGTTAGATTACACACAAGCACAATGTAGACATCAAGACTCTTGGTCCTCATGACAAATCAACAGCTTTTTGCCCCACAATACATTAAAATAGTGAATCCATCCTACTACTAGTGAAAGTGTACCAATACCGCAGGAGTTAAGCTTACAAGCGTGTAACATAATCCTAGTTAACTACTTCAGTGACTCATTAACAAAGGAAGTAAGCTTTCTAAATAGCAGTATTGTCTCAAAAGTAGTATCCAATAGCGCATGCCTCAAAGGGATACTTGTCATTTGTAACTCTAAGACTTTTTATGACTCTATTGTTTTAATTTTTCTTTTTTTGGTTCTTTTTCCATTTCTTGATTTCTTTTTTCAACTTTTTGGCTAAATAAATTTGAAAATAAAAGAAGAAACAAGTGGAAGAATCAATCTTCGAAGCCTAAGACCCTAACACAATAGTGATATACAAAGTAAGGATTGGACTCAATAGTTATAATGGAATGATGGTTTAGAACTAGGGTACAAAATGTCACACTTTGGACTGAGTTTTATCATATACATAGTACTCATATATTTCCTAACTAAGTCACAGGGTATTATAGTCAATTAGAGATGATAAAATTCCCCAAAACAACATAAAAATAGAAAATTTTTCACTTTTCTTTTCTTTTTCAAAAATTTGAAGCAAAGCTTCCCCTTCCCCGCCTAAAGTCACATAATACCTGCATTGTGGGGGAAAGAGCAGATTCACAGACACAAAATCAAAAGAAAATGACAAATACTAGAAAGACAATACTCAACATACAAGTTATACAAGAGAGTAGGAACCATGTTGCGAAGTCGAATACTAAATGTACCTAAGTGTTCAACCTAAAATTATTGCATTTTATACCCTTCATTATCTAATATTTACTCAAAATTAATGAATAAATTTGGATTTTAATATGTTTTTGATTGTTTTGTAGGAATTAGGAAAAAGAATGTAAAAATTGATCAAATTGGATGCAAAGGGGAAGAAAGAATGGTATTGGATCAAAAGGAAGCAAAAGAAAGGAATAAGGAGAAGCTTCATACCTAGCCCAGCCAATGCAAGCCTCACGGGCCCAATCTGGTGGCCCACTCACCTGCACTCCTCCCTCATCTCTCTTTTCTCTCTTATTGGGCCCGACCCAGGCACGCTCTCAACCAGAAGCCCACACGCACTTTCGTCTCCTTTCCTTTCTTCCTTGGTGGGCTGGCCCACTCGTCTACA